>JACXGK010003299.1:26419-46350 GCA_016801125.1 Novumbra hubbsi | reverse complement strand
CCCCCCCCCCCCACCCACACTCTAGAGGTGCAGGGGGAACACTATCATCACGCCTCTCACCCCCACGCCTCACCCCCACGTACGCTACACAATGTGAACAGACAACTTAAGTATGCAGGCTGTGCTGTGATTCCGTCCTCAAAGCCATTCAGAGTTCCGTCTTTGAGCTAGCTAACCTCAGGAGATGGCTACTGACAACACACCGCCAACAAACCCCCACATAGTGCAACTACAGGGAGGCTACAAATGAACGCACTTCTGTCTCTTAGACTTCCTGTGAGCTGCAGTACAATGCTGTCTTGGAATCTTGGCATAGTCATGTGACCTTTATAATAAAACCATTAATGTGTGGGCGAGATATGGGAGGGCTTAACCAATCAGCTGGTCTTTTGTTCAGCACTGACCTGGTTTGTACACCTGCATCTTGACGTGTGGGAGAAGACATTGATCGTGATTCATACATTCACACAGACAGGGACACATTCAACTTCACTGTGGGATCTTGTGTGTTGATGCCAGGACTTCAGAAAATGGGGAAAAAAAATCTACGCTCATGGAGGCAACTTGCTTGATGGTCTTTTGGTTCCTCTACCATAGCAAGAGACATTTCTGAGCTTTCCCATCCTCCAGAAATAACATGAAGTACTCCTCACTCTTAATCTCGCGTTCTCTTTTGATCTCCTTATTTCTGCTACCTGGTCATTGACTGTGTGCCAAAAGAAGTATCCATATACATCTAAATGAGTGTACTGAAGAACAACATAAGTAGTACTAAGTATACTTCAGTGTGTTAAATTGTACCTACATATAGCATACCTTTGTATACTTATAATTCCTGATAGCAAATAGCTAGTCAAAATAATTATAAAATGATTATTGATGGCATGAAATCCATACACACACTATAAAGCCAATATACATCAGGCACCTTACCTTAAACATCACAGAAAATCACTTGATCCTTAACTTTGTCAACAGTTAGACAACTTAGAACAGTGTAGCCAAAGGGCCATGTTTACACCATGTGTACACCACATATTCTCCGAGAGAGGCACAGCAAAGGGGCCCATAACAGTAGAGTAATGAAGGAGTTAAGTCTATAAAATAGCAGCCAAGCTTTAGATGATTATCAGCTCAGATGGAGGAGGTGTGTTATTACCATCTCCTGACAGGCAGGGGGCTGTGAAACCAGCCCACCAATCAGAGGCGAGAACACAGCCGAGCTGCTGAAAGGCAGGAATGCCAGGACTTTCCTTGACGTCCTGGTCGGCAGCAACCCCCCTTTCATCATAACCCCCCAGATCCACCTCCACCCCTTCCATCATACCCCCCAGATCCACCTCCACCCCTTCCATCATACCCCCCAGATCCACCTCCACCCCTTCCATCATACCCCCCAGATCCACCTCCACCCCTTCCATCATACCCCCCAGATCCACCTCCACCCCTTCCATCTTCCACCCAGTCCCCCTTCAATGTTCCCCCGAGTCCTCCCCCGCCACCCCACCATGTCCCCAGGTTTCCGTTGACCATACTGCACCTCCACCAAAAACACCTCACCACCCCTACCACCGCCACGTCAGTGAAGTCTCTGGGCTTTTTACCCACAACCTCAAACCCCCTCCAACCTACTGCATCTCCTTCCCCTTCCTCCCCACAGTCCCCCTCCCAGTCCCTGTTTCAGCCCGGGTCTAACCTGCATCTCCTTCCCCTTCCTCCCCACAGTCCCCCTCCCAGTCCCTGTTTCAGCCCGGGTCTAACCTGCATCTCCTTCCCCTTCCTCCCCACAGTCCCCCTCCCAGTCCCTGTTTCAGCCCGGGTCTAACCTGCATCTCCTTGCTCTTCCTCTGCAGACCGATGTTTAGGGCCTCCTCAGCCTCAAGCTTGGTACTGGCGATACTTATTTCCACATCTTTCCTTCAGAGAGGGAGAGAGAGAGCGGGGGGGAGGTTATAGGGAGACAGGAAAAAGAGAGCGGTGGGATGGATGAGAGAGGAGGTGAACGGAGAGAAAGGATCCCCTGAACCAGGACTGGTTTAGGAACTAGGAGTTTTGATTGACACTTACTTGACTGCCATTTACAAGTGAGAACATATTCAAAATGGGGAATGACGTCTAGCACACATCTCTTATGAGAATGTTCTAGTGAGAAAGAGAGTGAGTGACAGAGGAAGGAGGATAGGGGAAAGGAATGACAACTGACGTCAAGGCTGCGTTGTGTTCCGGTAATACTATCGGGTTTGTGTCCCACATCTCACAGCTGGTTCTGCTCTCCAGGTAGAAGTCACAGAAGGCCTCAATCTACCCTGCCTCAAATTACTGAGGCACATTCCAACAAGTTTGGACATTACAGAAAACCCAGCCTGGGGGGGGTTTCATGCTTAAAGTCTAGATAACGGAACTACTGCTATTATGGGAGAAACCTACACCGAACATTTCAATGCAATCTTGTGACATGCCAACTAAAGTTTTGTAAGTACCAGGCCAAATATTATTATTGCTGTATTCAATTGTTTTCTAATTTTAATTAATCAATTTCATTAAGTTTATTAGTAATGCAGATAACTTGAACAACTTGAATCAAAATCTATTCCTTTAATCATTAAGTGCACACATGCTCAATTGTACTTGGTGTTATGATGCAGCAATTGGAAAATAACATATAATAACAGAATACATTAAATGCACTGAAAGTTGAAGTACTGCTGTATTTGATGTGTAATGAGCATATTAGATGGAATATGAGCATAAGTATGTAATATGTATACAGGATCAATTACTTTAATTAATAAACTGTTCTTTTTAAAACGTTTGCTCCTGATTATAACCCAATTCTATATAGTATGAAGCATTTATAACGGAAAACTGTATGGAATTAAGCATTTATAACTGCATTCTGTACGGTATGAAACGTTTATAATTGCATTTTGCATGGTATGAAGCATTATTAACTGCTTTCTGTAGCGTCAACCACATACTTCTTGATGAGCTCCTCCAAGCTGTTCCTCATCTTCTCCATCTCTCCGAGGTTCTTCAGAGTGTACCTGCTGTCTCCCTCCAGCTTCCTCCTGGTTTTCTCCTGCTCCCCGCGCTGACACCGCTCCTGTTCCAACAGGCAATCCAACTGGGTAGAATGACAGAATAACTTCAGAAGTTGTAAAGCTTGTAAAAGATGTAGGGTACAATACGCAGAAACCATGAGTCAGCATCAAAAGGTCATTAAAGAAGAGAACGTTGTTTCATCTACAGCACAAAGAAACTCTACGAATGTACTCAAATATTGAGCAATTGTAGAAACACATCGTGACCAAGCTGTCAGTTCAGGAATGTGTTGCCGAAGTAGAACGCAAACCCCTGTGATCCCCACTATCAGCTAGATGTTACTGAGGTCAAGTTGATGGAAGGAAATCTCCTTTAAATCCACTTCCATCTTCTGCCTGCACCTGCAGCTTGGCTCTCTCCTTGGTCAGAAGGTTTACCTTCACCTCCTCACCCCGCAGGTCTCCAACTGCCTGCTGTATGTATGTGGGGATTAAACAAAATGGCTGTGTCTGGGCCACAGATGTCTCAGCATTAATCCCATACTTGCCAGCATACATCTGTATGCCATATTGCATCTGATGAGCCATGATGATGACTTTATTTAGGTGTTTTAAGGGAATGCCATGACTCACCCCTTCACCAATAACAGACAACTGAAGCCCATTGTGATAGACTGAATCAACTCCAAAGTTACATGATCTAGGGACCATTTCCCATCATGTTTTAGAAGCTTTCATCCACTTCTATCCCCTTTAATCATAATACTTGCATTGTTAAACTGGCGGACCTCTTCCATCATTCTGGATACACAGTACAATAAACCGTCGGACTGTGTAGGCCAATTGTTTATATTATAAGCCACTCAAACAGACTGTGTAGAATATCTCGATGCTACTGTTGGGCAGAGCATCTGGTAGGGATTATCGTACCGGGCTTCCTATAGCTGCACGTATGGAGAATAATGGAGGGAAGGAGAGAGAAAAAAGACAGAACGATAGGAGAAGAGGAGGAGAAGGGCAGGAGTATGACGTTCAAAAGAGCGAGTGTTTGGGGAGATCAGTAGGTCCATATGGTTCACTTTGCTCAGTTGATATTGGATTCTCTGTCTATGTAACGGCGAGTTACAGCATGGGCCGTGCCGGTCGTTGTAGTCCTATGTTCTGAGGGTTTTGGTTCTACTTTTCCTGTTTCTATGTTTACTCTCGTGGTGGTAATTGGTTTCCTGTGTCTCGTTAAACCCTCGTTAAGTCCTCGTTGAAGTTTCTTCTGTCCTAGTGTGTCTCGTCTGTCATTGTTTGCTATCGCAATGCAATGAGTGTATGAGTGTATTATTGTGAATACACTGGATGTAAGTGGGCGCGCTGCATCGCGTGAATGATCTACAATCAGGCTGCTTGTATAATGAGACCTGAGTTGCATTGGATGGTTACTGAGTGAATGTGTGGACGGGCGAATAGAGAACAAGTTGTAGGTAGGCTGTTAGTTATAACATTTTATTTCTCTTTTAAAGTCCTGCAAAGAACATTGAATTGCTTCTATGTATGAATTGTGCTATATAAATAAACCTGATTGATTGATTGATATAGACATTTTATGTTCCGCGTGGCGGTTGATGTTTGTGAGGCTTTCAATTAAAGTAAGTTTGTTCCATACCTGCGTCTGTGTCCAGCTTTCTAAAAATGTGACAGTCATTAGTGTGAAGTGCATGTATGTCTCTCAGAAGGACAAGAGAGAAAGAATGAGAATATTATCTGTATTTACTAAGCACACCCTGCTAAATAACTCTAAACTGTTAGTGTGAATGTTCTCAACTGGCTGAGTTCCACCAGGTGTTCCTTCTCCTTCTGAAGCTTTTGGACTTCTCTCTGGGAGATGTCTTCTGACAGCTTTCTGTCCGAGCTGTCTGACGAATGGAGGGCTAGGACAGAAAGCTTAGATATTTTGCCACTGTATTTCATACTTGCTAAAACATCTTGCCCCAAAAAGCAAAATGCTAACCTTCAAAAACGTTTTACAAGAAGGTTGAAAATAGACTTAATTCAAACCTTAAAGTAAACCTGGAAGTAATTTAACCCTGGGGCAATACCAATGATGTTTGAGTTGTATTAACTTTGTGGCCACACCATAAAACAATCATCCATTCCATGAATAAACACATGTCATTACACTAACTCTGTTTAATAAGCACATCAGAGTGGTACAAATGTATGTAGCATTCTGGTCTCACTTTAGCCATCAGGTTCTAATAAACCAGGAGATGTTAGGAACTGTCAGGACTTTGAGCCGTCAATGTAAACCAATAGGAACTCATGGGGTGCAGAGCAGCGAAGGGTTAAGGACAATTATTATCCAGCAGTCATTGGTCAAAATGTCCTACATTTGAATATTAGCAAACATTTTATCAAAAATGTACCTGTACAAGTAAACAAAGTGTGGACAATTTTAAAGTAATTCCCATTAAAGTTAACTATATGCGCTTCTTCCATTTTACACTAAACATGTATGTTCAATACAACTGTAATGATAAAAAGAACCGCTGTTTCCTAGGGTATAAAAGTAGCAAGCCAATACTTTCACCATGCAGGTCCAGTCTTGTAGGTCCCACTGTACCAGTTCAAAACAGATTTGGTTTCTAATATACATGCTTGCCACATGAAAATAAAACACTTAAAGGAACAAAATTGTTTTACAGGTTTAATATTTTACATATGTCCTTGTTTCTTTGAGAAAGTAAAATGCATACTCAGAGTAACGTGTTCATTATCTAGATAAAAAATAAATAAGTGCTAATAATAGAGTACATTGACACACTGGATGAAGAGACCATCTAAACCCTTTACATCCATGAAGTATTAAGGACACAACACAACATTTAGTCATTCGACGGGGACTGTTTAACGACACAGTAGGGTTTATTTAACAGGTCTGTGGGTGACTATTTAACAACTCTGTAGGGACTATTTAACAGGTCTGCGGGTGACTATTTAACAACTCTTTGTGGACTATTTAACGGCTCTGCCTGGACTATTTATCGGCTCAGAAGGAGGACAGTGAAAGCATTGAATAATGAAGCCGGAGGGAAACAGCTCAAACAGAGAGCTGAAGGAGACAGACAAGCAGGCCAGTAGTGCAGTTGTCCCGAATAAAGAACCCTGACATCTAAACCAATGTATGTTCTGGTGCTGCACCTCTTATTCCATGCATTTAGTGCCAAGCTAGAGAAAACACAAGGCGCCATGTTCAGCTTACCTGTTGGTCCCTCTCGACGGCCGTCAGGGCACTCTCCAGCTCCTCAAGGTCCCGTCTGAGGCTGCTGTTCTCTGCCTCAAGCCTTTCTTTTTGGCGGGCCAGCTGGGCCGAGCAAGCCTCCTCCTCCTCCAGGCACTCAGACAGGCTGGACAGCTGCAGCTCAAGCCCGTGCCTGGCCTTTTCCAGCTGGGCACAATGCTGCTTGGATGCCTGGGAACACTCCTGCTCCTGGAGAAGTAGACAGGGATGAACCGGAGAGGAAGAGAGGAGGAGACAGTGGGGTTAGGGGGTTGAGGGCGGAAACGACGTTGTGAGACAATACGCAAATACGTCTGAAAGCCATGAAGACAAATCTAGACTAACAGACACCGTGCTAAATAGTTAGCAGGCCTTCATCACTACAGGACCTTGTTTCCCATTTCTCTCTCCAGAATGTGCAAACAATAAATTCAGTGTTGAAGACAAAGAAAAACATTCTACCAAAACGTCAATGATCTATTAATTGTAGACAACAGTTTTTTTTTTGCATTTGTTTAATGTCTAAGAAGATTATGAATGTGTCAGCTTCCTGACCGAATCCACCTGGTTTGAATAAGGAAAAACTGCATAACCAAACATGTGGTCATTTGCACTGTATTGTATGTATTATATGACCACGTTTTCATCCGAATATATTAGCCATCAGAAATGTGCTTGCTTTGTGTCTTTCTCCACAAGCCTCACTTAATGGGTTCCATTACATACTGTCTATAAATTCCTGGATATTCCCCAAAGCAAACATTATTTTTTAACATATAATGTTATTGTTTTAAAAAATGCTATTGTTATTGCTATTGTTTTAAAAAAGAAGCGTTCAAACCACTCAACTTTGAGGTCAACAACTGGAACGCTCTAAGAATACATAGCACAGGTGACCTTTACCACCAAGACACTATCTATCCACCCACAATACTACCTATTCACATTTACACCCACCCCATATACCCACCAGTATACCCCCATAAATCCACCAGTATACCTCCATAGACCCACCAGTATACCTCCATAGACCCACCAGTATACCCCATAGACCCACCAGTATACCCCATAGACCCACCAGTATACCCCATAGACCCACCAGTATATCCCATAGACCCACCAGTATACCCCCATAGACCCACCAGTATACTCCTACAGACCATCAAGTAAACCCCTATAGACCCACCAGTATACCCCTATAGACCCACCAGTATACCCCTAATAAACCCTCCAGTCTACCTCCATAGACCAACGAGTATACCCCCACAGACCCACCAGTATACCTCCATAGACCAACGAGTATACCCCCACAGACCCACCAGTATACCCCCATAGACCCACCAGTATACCCCCATAGACCCACCAGTATACCCCCATAGACCCACCAGTATACCCCCATAGACCCACCAGTATACCCCCATAGACCCACCAGTATACCCCCATAGCTCAACAAGTACACCCACAGCAGCCAATCTCTGTTCCAATGCCGTACTGAAGTTATCCCAGTCAAGCTCCTCTGGTTCCGGTTCAGGATCCACCAGCATCCCATTGGTCTCCATGTCATCAGAGAAGGCGTGGCCCCGCACCCATGCATAGTCCCGCGTCAGAGACATCGCCTCAACTTGACGCCTGTCAATCAAACCGTCAAGCTCTCGACCTACCTCACTGGAGCTCTTCCACAGGTCAGGTACCTGGCAATACCTAACACTTTTCTTTGCCTCAACACCTCTGCTCTAATAGACAGACGTCCACCTAGCACATCTGCACTCAGCTCCTTTCCCTCTCTGTGATTGGTCAGTCCAGGTCCCAGAAAGTTCAGGAGAGTTCAGTAGAAGGGAATGTTCTAATTCACCGTTTGGTCTCCACGGTAACTTCACACAGCCTGCTGTGAACAGACCCCTTAGTTTCTCTCTGCCCCTTCACTGTGTGATCTAGCTCAGCACACCTGCAGCGGTATGTACTTAATCTCTCTCTCCTCCAGGCTTTCTTTCTCTCTCACCCTCTCACTTCCTCCCTCTCTCCTTCTCTCCCCGTCTTGCTCTTGCTCTTTTGCTGCTCGCTGTGTCGTTTGTTTTCTTGTTTTCCCCCCTCAATCAAATCCTTCTCTCCTCTTCTACTTCAGGCTGTTGGTACTTGCCACTGTAATCCACACATTCCTTCTCCTCCTCCTTCTCTCCCATCAACTCTCCCTCTCTGCAGTAGAAAACATGAGCCCACGTCTGGGTCCAGTCCTCTGCTCCTGTATGGCTCTCCCGCCGTCACAACGAGACCCCCACTCCCATTCCCCACTTGCCTCACCCGTCCTGAAACCAGTGTATCTCTCTCCCTCCCTGTGGCTTCCCAGAGAAACCATACGATGGTGTAGGATGTCAGGTTATGTGAATAGCATTGAGTTGTCCTCTGTAGTCACTTGGTAATACTACACTTATCAAAGAAATGTACTTAACAACACAGGGACGAAAACCAAGGAAGTATTGCAGAGTAGAATATATATTTCTTAGCTTTTTTCATCTAATGTAATTTACTGTGCAACGACAACGTGCCCAACACACCCACATAGTTTTAACAATACCAGAGCATTCACTTAGACAGCAACACAAAGGGCATATTGTGCCTTGGGTTAAAGTGTAGCTTGTTTTCTTGAATGAACCAGCAGACGAATCCAATACTAGCTTAGACTGTAATACAATAAGCAAGATATCATCAGGGGTTTTACATCAGTGAATCATGATCCAGAAAGTTTTTCAGGATTATAATAAATCTAAGCAGGTGCAACTAAAACTGGCTTCAGCTTTACTGATGTACACTGAACCCTTTCGAAGTAGTATCTGACACTTGATATCCAAGTCTAAGTACAGTACATTATGTGATTTACCAGACAAAGATAAACGCCTGTTGCATCTAAGACCGTCTCTGTAAAACCATACTTCACGAAGAACTTCTGAAGGCTTAAAAAAAAACTAAGCTTGCAGTATATTAAAGTTATAAACTTGACCACTGAGTATAGATACTGCGAGGGCGGATAAACACGCTTTCAATGTCCTGCAGAGGCGTGGCAGACTTCCATTCATCAGCAGAAAAAAACACTCAAAATGAACCCTCTCAAAAGATTGTTGCATTTTCCACATTGTGATCATGTGGACGGTACAGAGAAGCCCGTTCATGGCTGCAGAAAAGCCCACAGTCACACCCCCGTGAACTGCCCAGACCAGAGACATCTAGCATGCCCAGACAGTGTTCAAATGCTACTCACATCCAACGCTAGCGCTCATCTTTAACCGCCAATGAGATCGGTGTGAAGTATAGCTATTTACCCAAATGGATTTGGGCTGTTACCTCAAACATTGTAGTATAGTATGTATGAACTGAAACAAATGGAATGGCTGGAGTAACAAAGCGTTATAACATCTTTCAAGTAAATTGAAGACAAGCATAGGCTACTATAAAATACTAAGCTACAGTACGGAACTGGTGCCAAAGGTATTAAAAGGGTGCATAAGCCATTATAAAAGCTTTCTGGAAAGCCACCATGGATTTTTTTAATGATTATGAAGGCAATTTAGGTCCCAAAAAGGCAATAGCATGCTGTTTCAGACTGCTTCCTAGCCAAGCTGCTTCTTTTCTTCCCTTCCAGAGAGGGACCTATGTCTATTAAAGTATTTCACAAGAAAATCTAGATCAAACCACATCAAGCTTATGAACTGCTACCAGTATTGGGGAAGCTGCTCCTCAAATATAGTAAGGCAAGCTAAAAACGACTTTACATTGCAAGCAGTTAAAGGGGCGCTGTGTAGAATCCTGCCAGTAATGTAAATTATAATGCTGAATGCTGAATAACACAACATTTCTTCTGCTCCTCATCCCTTAGTATCAGCCAGTCCAGGGGGTTTTTTCACCCGCTAACAATCTCACACTCTCACCGTCACACACAAATACAGTCACAGGCACACAGAGTCACAGTCACATACAGTCACGGTCACAGACAGTCAAACGCAATCACAGTCACACACAAACATAGTCACAGACAGTCACACAAAAACACAGTCACAGGCAGTCACACACAAAGTCAGAGGCCGTCATGCCCAAATAAAGTCACAGACAGTCACACACAAAGTCAGAGGCAGTCACGCCCAAATAAAGTCACAGACAGTCACACAGACTGTCCATCAAACACAGGAAAGTGTCCCATAGGAAATAGAATCCAGTGATTTGAAAGGTATTTAATAACGTTGGCTATGATGCAACAGTTATGGCTTCAAGATTCTAAGGGACACTTAGACACTCAAATAGTTTCAGTGATAATATTTGGAGGGGCCTCCACCTGCTAGGGAGCCCCCAACCAGTAGAGGAGAAATAACATTTTAATTAGGTCACACATAAAGCAAGAACTGGCACTGGTCATTGGTGTTACTGCATTTAAAATCTATTATCTCAATGACATACAAGTACCTTGAGCATTCCCTCCAGATGCCCTCTGGAAAAATGTTAAGGGTGTGGGAAAATACTTGTCAATATTGATTTCAGGGGTGTATTTGCTGCAGGGAAAACACCCAGTTCTACGTGAATCAAATCTGTGTCCGTCTTTCCCAGAGGGTTTCAAACCATTGGCATCAGCTCCAGCCCAACCTGAGGCGGTGCCAAAGCAATCGGGGTACCACCTGGCTCATTTAGCACATAAAGGCGAATTCATTCTGAACCCCATGGATTCCTCTTTGTCATTATAATGGTGAAGACTAACTGTTACAACTGGATTTACAACTAACATTTTATGACTTTTGCTGATGTGTTCCATCACAACCAAGCCAAACACACATGGTTTTTGAAATATATGGTTAGTTATTTTATTATTAGTTCCCATGAAAATTACGTTAATTTCTTAATCAATGCCATGCCCAAATAGCCAACATAGTTTAAGAGCGACCAACATTCTATGTCATTACTACCGCCCTTCCATTCAAATTATGGGAGTGTCTATTAAGTTACCCAAGCAGTTGACTAATCAGTCACTGTTCTGCCTGAGGCCACAGAGCTAGGTTAATCACAATCAGAATACACAACCTCTATAAACATTTCTCAATAATAAAACCCATCTGAAATCATTCAGCATTGTCGTAAAACCACACACAATGTATAATTAAAACAAGCTGTTTACTTTTCCCTCTTTCCATCTTTTTGTCTTTTTATTGCTCTCTCACTCTTTTCATCTCTGAGCATTATTCGCTAGCAGTTAAAATAACAATCATGGACAAATCTGCCCTAGTAGAAACATCCCATCCATGCCAATCATCACAAAGCTCCATATCGAGTAACAACCACATGAAAATGGCGAACGTCAGGAAAGGTTCTGTCAACAACACATTGCTAAGAGAAAGAACCAGAAATAATAGAGAAGAAAGAGAGATGGGCAGAGAAGGCTTGAGGTTCATTGTCAATTAAGTTCTGAATTGCACTTCAATTTCTGAATTACATTAGAATTTTAAAACATTTGTTTTTTTGTTTGTTTAAAAACACCTTCAAGATACTCTGCAACTACTTAGCATGTTAGCTAACCCAGTCATGAACCCTAACCTTAAACTCCTAGCCAGTGTTGGGGAACATTATTTTTCAAATGAAATGAATACAGTTAGTAGTTACAGTTCCTATGAAGCAACTAGTAATGTTACTTAGTTACTTGCTATGGGAGGTAAGGCGTTAAGTTATGTAGTTACTTTAAGACAATTTCTTTGATTCTATATTGAGGTGTTGATCACTTATTCCCAGAAGGCAAACAGTTAAATTGGTTATTGTATAATTACATTGTCAGGTATCGCATAGTCAGTTTCAGTCACCAGCATATAACATTATCAATCGTTAGTCATTATACAGCTTTATTTTAACTCTCTCCTGAAAACTAGAGTGAATAATATCAGCGGACTGGAAAAAAATATGCTTTCTATGCTTTGCGTCAAATTCTATAAAAAATCTGTGTTGATCATTTAAACAAAGTTTGGAAATTCCTAATTAACTACTTAATTTGAATTGGCCACTCCCCACAGGATATAGCATACTTGACATTTAATTTGGAATTAATTTAACATAAACTAACAGACAGAGAAATAGAGGGGACAAAAGACAACATTTGGTTAAGAGAAGAGGAAAGTTCAGTAAATCGGACTTACAGCTCTGTACTTAGTGGTCACCTCATTCTTGTCCTTGCTGAGTTCTGTGATTTGTTCCTCCATCTCTTGGACCCTGGTTAGCAGATGGTCAGTCTGCTCTACAGCCCTCCTCAGCTCCTCTCTCTCCCTCATCCCTGCCTCCCTGGTCACAGCCTGAGAATACCGCTGCAGCGACAGAGACCCAACCTGAGCAGTACACACAGACCACGGTTTTTAAGTTGGCTTGCTTTCACTTGACTCTGGAGTCTGAATGGCCTCCCCCACATATACACACACACTCTCACTCACAGATTCTACTATACCTTACACACCCTCCCAAACCCACGCACACAACTCTGTCTCTCCAGATGGGGCCTTTTCCTGGCCCACTCTCTTTAAAACAATATAAAATGTCCTCCTGTTGGCTGTGGCTGTTACTTTTCGGCAAATCTAGAAAGTTCTGGATTCGGGAAAGTATCTCTACAGTGCTGCAGCAGAAGCTGCTGGCTCATTGTGCTGTTTAGGTGATTCAGAGGCTCTGACATTGACTGGTGAGAAAAATGTGATGCTAGAGCTTACAGAGACAAGCAGCACACAGACTAAGAAAGTGTTTATAGGTACTCCTCAGGGCAATGTGTTTATTTGAAAAGTATAACTTCCATGATGTGTTGCGTTTTAGAAAACATGCTTGTGTAAAGGCATCTAGTCTCTTAGCTGCAACACACCCTACAAGACCATGTATTGGACGACTTTTCATGTAGAAGTTTGTACTATGTTGTCAGGTGACACACTGGATTCATTTTGTCCCACATGGAAGGGACCTTTATGTACTGACCTTCAGATGATACGCAACAGAACAACTATTCTTTCACTGCATTGTCTGTCCGTTTTTCCACTGCATTTGTTTTGACATTTGTAATTTCTATAATGTTTTTTTGAAGATCAAATAAACAGCATATCATGTGTGCCAACATAGATTTATGTTGCATGAGGTGAAACAAAAAGTAATTTTTGTCCACTTACGTTTTCTTAATGACTCGGATATATTTATCAATTAGAAGATACTTAAAAAACATCATATAGTTAGTCTTGACACAAGATTAAAAATATGTATACATATATATATTTAAACTTGTCTCAAGATTACTGGTATGATTTGTGTTTTGCAAATCAATTCCTTAATTAGGAATTATTTAATCAAGTAATTAAGTTAATTCCTATATATATACATTTGTTAATTAGGAATCTTTGAGCTTTTTTACCTGAATTCAAAGTTTTGATGATAAGAAAAAGCCGCTAAAAACCACAGAAATATTGTACAGCATTGTCTGCTCATCTGTACCATAGGGGTAAAGATGGGGTACAGCCTTGTCTGCTCATCTGTACCATAGGGGTAAAGATGGGGTACAGCCTTGTCTGCTCATCTGTACCATAGGGGTAAAGATGGGGTACAGCCTTGTCTGCTCATCTGTACCATAGGGGTAAAGATGGGGTACAGCCTTGTCTGTTTATCTTTACCATAGGGGTAAAGATGGGGTACAGCCTTGTCTGTTTATCTTTACCATAGGGGTAAAGATGGGGTACAGCCTTGTCTGTTTATCTTTACCATAGGGGTAAAGATGGGGTACAGCCTTGTCTGCTCATCTGTACCATAGGGGTAAAGATGGGGTAAAGCCTTGTCTGCTCATCTGTACCATAGGGGTAAAGATGGGGTACAGCCTTGTCTGCTCATCTGTACCATAGGGGTAAAGATGGGGTACAGCCTTGTCTGCTCATCTGTACCATAGGGGTAAAGATGGGGTACAGCCTTGTCTGCTCATCTGTACCATAGGGGTAAAGATGGGGTAAAGCCTTGTCTGCTCATCTGTACCATAAGGGTAAAGATGGGGTAAAGCCTTGTCTGCTCATCTGTACCATAAGGGTAAAGATGGGGTAAGTAATTCTGAAGGACACTGTAGTTCCAGCTGTTCTTGTCATTGCAGGAGTTTCATCCTCATGTACAACGCGTTCAATAAAGTGAGCTAGCGGTACCTGGAACACAGCGATCAGAGGTCAGATGTCAGAGAGCTGGGCTGATAAATGGAGACAGACAAACATGTCTTAACTTAGTACTGTTTATCGAGAACCAGTCCTGGTCTTTGTCCACACGTGTCTCATCAGCACTAAACAGCATCATGGGTCAATTAAGTATGTTGGCCAGCACCTTGCTCAATAGGACCCTGGTCCACCAATCAAGTTACAAACACTATACGACACTATATCCAACACTGTATTCCTCCTTGGTCTTATATTAATATTTTTGAAATTCTTATGATTAAAATCCAAGAAGTTTCCTTTTTTTTGCGTCTAACTAGTTGCAGGTTTTTTCAGTTTAGTGCTGCCAAAGTTATAGTGCAATTCCTTTAACCATTTGTTAACTATTATCTCACCTGAGGGTATCTCTGATAAACTTGCTTTAAAAATGAATTGCTCTGTGATTTAACCCCTTAACTACAGATGTTATGCAGAGGCTTCTGTGTGTGTTATGCTGCTGCGTAATCATCCACTTATCAGGCCAGACCCTGAAACAGGCACCTATATCCTCAGAGCCAAACCCATCTCCCACCTCAAGTCCAGATGTTTTATTTATCTAAACAGAACCCCATCAAAGCTTGAGACCCAGACAGCTCGAATGATGCTGCAAAACCATCCAGGCCTCTATTAGTAATCAGCTCCCACTGTTTCAATTGACTCACCTTCTCCCACATTTCTCTCCTCTTCTATTCAAGCATCTGTTCAGCCTGCTACTTTTGTTCCTTGATGCTCTTCAACCCCACTCTGCTTCCTTTGATTCTCTCACCTTTCCTCACAAACGAGGTGGCTTCCCATGTCCTCCTGTCTGAATTTCTCACTGTGAGTTCACAGAACAAGGCTGTAAGCAAATGTATAAAAAATGGTGGAAACACAACTTCCTCACAACATAACATCCTTCCACTCCATCCTCTGTACCTTCTCTTCCACTGTATCAACACTCCCAGCTTTTACTTCCAACACTGGGGAAAAACTCTTCACAACTTTGAAAAGCCGTCAAAACCATTAGAAATAGTGAAAATAAATTTAAATCATGTTGCACATCAGTTTGAAATAGAGTTCTTGCATTATAATCATCCAAAACGGGCAAATGAAGTCCAACTGGCCTACCGAAACCAAGCGCAATAAAATAATTAAAAGAAAAAAACGTATTGTGCCCAGCAGGTCTGGGTCTCTGGAATGTTCCAGAAGGCTTTGGGTGAGAGAACAACAAAGGTTTAGGAGACAGCTCTGTCAGGCTCGGGTAGAGTCAGCTCAGCCAGCCAGCCACCCCACATACAGTGGAAGAGAAGGTTGTGCCATTTGGGAAGCGCATCATAATGTAGCTGTGTGACAAACCGTGCCAGATTATCAATACTTTCTTGAGCTTACTTGATTTCTAGGAGAGCACTTTATGTGAAGGCATGAACGTACATATTAGATACATTCTACAAGGCACTGAAGTGCACTTGGCCTACATGCTGTCCAGACAAGGCGTTTTGCAGTCATGTTTTAAATAGGCACCAGGGCAAATCAATCTTCTCTACATTTTTCTATTCACCAAACAACATTCTACAACCTATTCTGTCTCGTCAACAAAAGCATAAAGGATTTTTGGTGTGGAAAAACAGATGCGGAATAATTTTCAGACATGTTTTAAATAGGCACCAGGGCAAATCAATATTCAAAATGTTTCTATTCACCAAACAATATTATACAAACTATTCAGTCTCGCCTAAAAAGCAAAAAAAAAAAATGTGTGTGGAAAAACAGATGTAGACACATTTTCCACTGCTTGATCTGAGTACTTTTTAAAAAGGACAGCTGTGTTTAAAATCTAAACACACACAGAGAAATCGGCTGCAGCTTGAGCCAAGGGATCTGTGTCATTGGAAAATAGTCGTCATTAGCTCAACTCTAACCCCATGCTCAACAAAGGCCATATCTCCACAAACTCTTGTACGGTTTTTCAACTAACAAAACAGGAAAATATTGTTCCAACCTTGCAAAGTATCTGTGGGTAAATACCTTGTTTGTCCAAACACGATTTAGGATGTGTGTTTTAACCATGATTGAGGAAACTTCAATGCACACCTTAACGTCCCTCAGTCACCATTGACATTATTTTTCCTGTCAGGGACAGATATATCATTGCACTAAAAAAACACTCTGCACATTGGCTCTATAGCCCTTAGTTCTGCCAAGCAGGTGGAAGATATTAATTGTGACACATCAATGGTTCACCTTTTCACAAAATCATAGTGCTGAGCTTTATAAGCCTTGGGTATTCTCAATGATTGAGGCAGCAAACTCTAACAAGCCCCAGCCTTTGTTACTTTACATCCTTCTGCTGTCTGACGAATGCAACTTATTGTGGTGCGAAGTGTTCATGTTTTGACTTGAGGTAGGAAGACTTTTGTCCACCAGAAATTGTCAGAACACACATGCACTATTTTTCAGTGTGGTAACTCTTCAAATAGACTCCCTCATTCTAAGCATTATCTGACATGTTGCATGTGAAAATTACTGAGACATTAACTCAATTTGTCTGTAGTGGGTTTTGTTACTGTTTGGAATTTTAAAACACAAGTGCTAATTGAATGTTTTCATTAGATAGATAACCTTCTATCTTGCTTTATTTTGTATATCTGACATACTTTTTGGGGAAGATTAACCTTGTGGAGAACCTTCAACTAGCCTAGCTGACAATGTTGGCCCCATGATGAAGATCCTTTCTCAGACGTATGCACACATCATCCAGAGTGATTTACAGGTGCAATAAGGTTTTAACAGTCTTCCTCAAGAACAGAACAACAACATGTTCACCGTGCCGGCTCAGTGATTCAATTAAGCACTCCTTTGGTTTCTAGTTGGTTGATGTTCTGTCTGCTGGGCTACGTGCAACCCCATAGCAAAATGCATTATTGTATTCATTATGGGACCTTGCAATCTTTCTTCTCTGTATGTAGCCAGCAGGAGGATCTATTTTTCTGCACACCCACACCGAGGCAGAGTTTTCCACTCCCGCTGTAGGACATGTCGGACAAACAACTGAAATCAATTGAGTCATTGAAAGAAAATGGAATTGTGACTCTCAGATAAGAAGAGTATTGGTTTAGTAACTGTCCTTTTATTAATTGACGCTAAAGCGTTGAGCGCTGAATGCACCCTTAAATGACTGGAATGCACAGTACTTTCACTGCTTTGACCTGAGGGTGTCTGTTATGCACCACCCACTGGTTTCACGTCAGCCTGTGTAGACAAATTAGGTCCTACAAAGTCCTTACTATACTACTAATACTATAATTACTTATATTACTTATAATTACTACATTAGGATTTTAAGCAACAACGAAAGATAACACTAGAGAACAACATGTGAGAAATGTTGACTGCTTTATTACGCATCTTGTGGAACACTATTAAACCAGGCCAGGTGGTTGAGATGCAGCCCAGCCCAATTAGATCCTGTATCGCTGGCCTCGACTTGAACTCCAGTATGTTCTTTGGTTCTACGTCACAGAGGTAAAGTTTTGATCTAGCAGCCACAACACAGCCAGACCTCCACATATTCAGGGCCTGTGTTTCATCTCTGGATTCAGGCACACTGGTGGACTACATTCCTAGTCATTAGATCAATGACATGATTGTTTTCATGTGATTGCATTCCGCAAGACAATACCCAAGAATATCTTCTGTACAGATGCGTGAAGAGGTTAAAACACAACAGAGCAACAGCAACGTAAACCAGAGCTTATGTTGATCTACTAATGTGTAGTGTAACACGCTGTGTAACACAGTAAGTACAGTAAGTTTAGGCATTAGGGAAAGATAAAGTTTACTTCTAAATGTCGGGTTATTGAGGTTTTGGTATGGTTAAGGTTTTTTCCGGTATTTTCTGTATACAGCTGTGTGTGTGAGAGAGTAAGAGAGACAGACACATTATCACAGTGCCTGCATGGTATGCAGTGGAGATAGACTGATGTCACAGCCTTGTTCATCTGAGATGATAAAGAGATGTCGGCTCCCTCAGACCTGACTCCTATTGAAGCATGCAATCTGAAGCACCCCTTACTCTCAGTCTAACTAAACAAAAGGTGTCTACCATGACTTCTACTGGTCTGATAGATAGAGCACATTCCTTTGCTGCATCAGTGTATCCCTCAGCAGAAAGACAATATCACTGTCTGTCAAAGCCATATACACTCTCGAGGTAAACTAACCACCAGGACAGACAATTACAGTGCTCTTTCCTGCATAAGAGGCAGCACGTAAAATATGAAATTCAACCACTCGTTCAATCACTGACTTACAGTATACATTTACTCAGAAGAGGTAGCGACGTTAGCTACTTTAAGCCAGTGGGTGGGCCTCCTGCACGATGAAGGAGCGGCACTCACCAAAAGACGTCAAGTGAGAGAGAGTCAGCGAAAGAGTCACAGACAAACCCCGACAGAGAGTCACCGAGAAACAGACGGGACAGCTGGATCCAAAGAGGAGGAAAGCGTTGAGCCGGGTCTTACGTGTGCCAGGGGCTTGCTGCGGATGGCGATGACGGGTCTGTGCTGGTGGAAGTCTGTCTGGATAACACACACCCTCTTGTCCATGCTCACGTCTCTCTGTGGGAGCTACACTCCATCCTGTCCTCACCCACCAGACTCTGGGGAGCAAATGGAGGTGTGTTCGCTGGTGCTCCGGGGTGTTTGTGTGGGTGTGTAAATGTGTGCGTGTCTGTGTGTGTGTGTGTGTGTGTGCTGCAGCCCTGCTACCTGACCCTGAGAAGAGCAGAGTTTTGATCAGAGGAAAAGAAGGAGAGAGAGTGAGTGGAGGAGGGAGGGAGGGAGGAGGAGGAGGGAGAGAGGAGGAAGGAGGGAGAGAGGAGGAGGGAGAGAGGAGGAAGGAGGGTGAGAGGAGGAGGGAGGGAGAGAGGAGGAGGGAGTAGACATGCTAAAGAAAAACACAAACGAGCTTGAACATTCCCTCCACGCACCTTATTCCCTCTCTACTCCCCCTTTCCGTACTACATAAGTCCACACCCTCTCATCAGCTCCCCCTCCTGACGGGGGCACAACACAAAGAAACTGTGGAGTTAACCCCCTACACACTAAACAGTTAAAGAGGGTTAGGGTTAGAGGAAGACTTGTTACCATGGTGGAGAACCCTATGTTAACCCCCTACACACTACACAGTTAAAGAGGGTTAGAGGAAGACTTGTTACCATGGTGGAGGCCCTATGTTAACCCCCTACACTCTAAACAGTTTAAAAGGGTTAGGGTTAGAGGAAGACTTGTTACCATGGTGGAGGCCCTATGTTAACCCCCTACACACTAAACAGTTAAAGAGGGTTAGAGGAAGACTTGTTACCATGGTGGAGGCCCTATGTTAACCCCCTACACACTACACAGTTTAAGAGGGTTAGGGTTAGAGGAAGACTTG
>JACXGK010003299.1:6949-26319 GCA_016801125.1 Novumbra hubbsi | reverse complement strand
TAACCCCCTACACACTACACAGTTTAAGAGGGTTAGGGTTAGAGGAAGACTTGTTACCATGGTGGAGAACCCTATGTTAACCCTAAGGGCATACCTGTCCTTTCCAGATTAATCTCAGATCTCACAATTGACAGGTATACCGCATACTCCGGCATACTCCGGCAAACAACATGTCTACAGGCAGGGAAATAGAGGACGCCATGCATGAAATTATATGTTTACTTAGTAAATGGAAGAAATGACAGGGAGGATAATTGGCCTGTTTCATTTTGAAGCATATAGAAGACAGGTCTGTTCATTTTGTAATCAGCCCCACAGTGGAAAATTCTACCAGCGTTATTACCTGCCAAAGAGGACTGTATGACAGTACATTTGAGACCTTTCCACCACCAACACCAGGTTCTAGTGGATGAGAGCATGTGGTGGAGTAGAAGTATCTGACCTTGTACAAGGCTGGATGTCAAGTTCTAATAATTAAACATTCTGGGCATGTTGTACGGTATATTTCATAGGATGAAATCCTATGTTAGACCTTACACTGCTGCTGTGGGCCCTGGGTTCCTCCTGGTGCAGAACAACGCCCGGCCTCATGTGACCAGAGTGTGTAGGCAGTTCCTGAATAACGAAGGCATTGATGCCATTGACTGGCCCTTATGTTCCCCAAACCTGACTCCATTTGAGAACCTCTGGGACGTTATGTATCGATGCATCCAACGCGGCCAAGTAGCACCACAGACTGTTCAGGAGCTCACTGATGCCCGGTTCCAGGTCTGGGAGGAGTTCCCCCAGGACACCATCGGCCGTCTCATCAGGAGCATGCCCAGTTATTGTCAGGAGTGCATCTAGGCACGTGGGGGCCATAAACACTACTGAGTCACATTAAGTTGCCATGATAACATTCAGGCAATTTGGAACAGCCTGTGATTTCAATTGTTAATTTTCGAGGGTGAGTTTGAATCCAATCGTTTCACGGTTCATACATGTTCTGGAGACACTTACAATATACGTGGCACCCATGCTGCCTCTAGCCTTCTGGGGTCCTTGAGATGTTTGTGGCCCTAAGCCACCGCGCAGGTTGCTGTCACCTAGAATCGTCTCTGGGTGACACATTGGTCAATAGAGCAAAAAAAACATAGCAAAAAAATATAAAGAACAAAAAAATTAATTCACAAATACAATGTTGGGGCATCATCGTCTCCTGTCAGATATAGAACGTCTTCCCAAGTTGGATGGTTCGATGTGTGCTCATAACACACCACATGGGATCTTTCCATGAGGATAATCGATCAAACCACTTTTATGAAGCAAAGCCCTAAATACAGATCCAAACACTTAGGGTAACAGTGATGTTTCTAAGACACAGATCTAGGATCAGCGAACCTTCCTCGGATCCAAACACTTAGAGTAACAGTGCTGTTTCTAAGACACAGATCTAGGATCAGCGTACCTTCCTCAGATCCAAACCACAACCACTGGGCGTAAAAACGCTGTTTTCGAGGCCCAACTTAGATCTCCAGGACTGTCGTGCTCCAGCATGATCACAGCAGCAGTCCCACATGTACATGACGCACCTTTAAGGAATCTGATTGTGGGTTGGTGACCGTGGTAACATGATGCCTCTTGTACAGTACATTCTTTAAATTAAGTTTATCTCTGGCAAAGAGCCTCCTGGTTTCATCACATCTATGTGGACCTCGTGACATTTACACACGTTGCGGGCTGAGTGTTTCGGGATCTGCATTATAGTTTGTGAAATGAAATGGCTGTGGTTAGGCGATGAATTTCAAGCCATGACTGAACGACAAGCGTCGAGAACGTTTAGGCCAAAATGCATTAGGAGCAACATCGGGATTCTCTTCATCGCATAGACAGAATACGATAAAAGGCCTACTGAAAGTCAGTTTTCACATGATGAGAATCGATCTGTATAAGCAAGCATATTGCCACAAAGTGTCATTACTTCATTATACAATATAGTGAGTTATGGTATGTGTACATTAGACAAGCAATGATTTGTTTCTGTCATGATTCTACAGTATTATGCTGTGGAGAGTTTCGGATTTACAGTGCCTGCTAGCTGTGGATAACCCTGGGGTCCCAATAGAGAAATGCATAAATCATCTCAAAGCATGTGTCCTACAGAGTATAATGTCAGCAAAATAAAAGACCATACTGCTCACGTCTACTTAATGGCACAGAGTCAGGGAGAACTTAAATTAAGCCGGGGCTGTACTGTACATCCTTCATTATTTTTAGAAAGAGCTCACTACAACAGATAAGAGATGACAGGATATGCTGGGAGGACAGATATGAACACTGAACAGCAATATAAACACATGTAAAACACACAAGTCAAATTTCGTTCCCATGTCTCAGACAGCAAGTAAAAGATCCCAAACATTTCCCATACACATGAAAAGCGTATTTCTCCCACATTTTGCACACGCATGTATTTACATTTCAGCTGAAGGATTGTCCGACCACCAGGGTCTTGACCTGACTGACAGTTTGGCACCATAATAGACCTCAGTGGGTAAATCTCGTGCACATCTTTGACGGCCACAGGCATGTTGCATCCTGGTTTTAACTGTACGGGGTATACGGCAGACCTGTATGGTTTTCCAGTGGACCAACGGTCAGCGGAGGAGAGCGCGGAATGTGCGGTGGTGGGGGGGTATGGTACGGGCCAGGCTACGGACAGACCCTGAGCCCCCTGTCTTGGGGGGGTATTGTACGGGCCAGGCTACGGACAGACCCTGAGCCCCCCTGTCTTGCCAGTCATCCACAGCCATCCCCTGGTTCTCTACTCCTGACATATGTTAATGTCCAGTCTCCCCACCAGACATGTTTGGGATGCTTCGGATCGACGTGTACCGTACCAGGTTCTAGCTCCCACCGATATCCAGCAGCTCTGCACAGCCGTTGAAGAGGGACCGGAGTCAACCAAGGGTGGTCACACCAGATACTCACTGGTCTTCAGACCCACAGCCTTTTTCTCCCTCAGAATCTGATTTATTACCAAGTAGGTTCACCCTTACAGGGAATTTGCTTTGGTTCCATGGTGCATGTCAAGAAACACAGTGGTAGTATGTAACAAATGGGTGTCTCTGACTGTATCTGCCTTCCCTGTTGTGTTGCTGTTCAGTGTGTGTCATTAATGTGCTCACTAGTCATGTTTTCGAAAGGAATGTGAAAGATAGTGAAGTCCACAGACCAGAATACCATGTGCTCCTCAAGTCAGGAAGGGGCTACGGTTGATTATTTGTCATTTATCACAACCAGAAATCCTTTAATAGTGAAATACGCTTTATGGATTTTCTAAGATCATGTGGTCATGATTGAATTGTGTTAATAAGCCTGTAAAGACATTTTCAAATATATTTTTTAACCCGAAACTGGAAAATTGAATGTGGTTTGCCATTTTAAAGATAAAACAATGTGAGATATTTGGGGATGCCCAATGAGATATTATGTCTTTAAAAGTTGTTTTTAAGCAGGCTATGAAACATTCAGATTGTGCCCTCTAGTGGTAAATCTGTAGATGCACTATGAAGAGGCGAAAGCAACATTTGAAACATTCCATTTATTGTAACAAAGTTGTTTTGGCGACAATTACACCAGCAAAAATAGCACAACAGCAACACTCATATTGAATAGGTCAACCTGTTATTCATCTGGATCCTCATGAGCTCTTACTGTTTATGGGCCACAGATAACACCATAGAACAAACCCCTGACACACTGATACATGACTCCAGAAAACTAACAATGCATCTAAAAGCAAAAGACATCTAAACAATGTGTGTAGAGCATGCCTGCGATGTAACAATCCACTGCCATAACACTGAACTGTATATTAACAGTAATGGTCGGACTACGTTACCCAGACAAAGCCCTGACAGCAGTCGGCTACTCTCCTCGATATACAACAACATTCTTATCAGTCTCGTGGATCTTAACCTCGTAGAGTTGATCAGCAGGTAGCCTCTGGACCATGTTGTCCCAGATGTACACGGCTACATTCTCTGTGGTGCTGCACATCAGAAAACACGGTTTAAAACACCACCTCTAACGGTTACATCAAACCTGAAACCACCCCTGTTGCTCAGAATATACACATATGGCACATATATCCCAAATCCCAGACATGACTTATTGCTAATATATACCATTTGCTAACTTAACCTTAAATCAAAAAAAGGTATTACATTGGCTTTCCTTCCTACAGTAAAGGGGAAACAAAATCTATCATGCGTTCTAAGTCAAAGAAAGTTAAAGAAAGAAAAAAGAGAAATTCAAAATAATATGGTAGTCAAGTTGTCTGCATACCCACAGAGTTCCGGATTGTAATAAATGTATTTGGATAGAATTAAATAAAAGTACTCAAACTTTGCACCCTTAGGGCAAAAATATTGCAAGTTTCTATCTAGCTAAGTAAACAAGGTTGGATAATAATTAACTGACAGCAATATTTAAACCTTGTCTCAAGCCAAGTTCAAATCAGGTTTCAGACTAGACCACTAACAAACATTCGGCTGTGTCAGGCTCATTTGATATTTATGTTGAACAAAATTGGTTTTCAAATTGTTTATTCATTTCAGACAATTTTTACGTAGAAAATGTGGATTAGGTTATGTAAATCAGTAGGATATAAAAAACATTTATGCTCTCTTTTCAGAATCATAAGACTTTAAATTGGGGATCTAGACTACACTAGTGATATATAAAAGTTAAGTGTAGAAGGCGCAGAAATTTAAACCACCATCTTAGTGTTGCAAGTATCAGACTTCCAAAAACATAATTCAGCAGTTTAATGTAGATGGATACACACCTGACAACATCAGAAAAGTAGGGGACGTCCTTATCTAGGTTTTTATGGTCCAACGGAATCATGATAACATCCTGTTTACGGAAAATACATTAATTTAGAAACACTATCAAAGTAATTCATGCATATACTTTGTTCATGATTCAGTATAATGTGCTGGATATGTGAGTAAATGAATGAGTCACACCGTCAATGCACAGCCCATGAAAATTATGAAAATCAAATACACAACAGGAAAAGATTGAGGGATTTTACCTCAATGTGCTGCTTCAGGTCAGAAATGTTCATCACCATGCCTGTGTGACGATCGATCTGAACGGGAACAAAGAGACACACTGACTGAATGGATGAGTTTCTAACAACCATAAACCTGGAACGGGGAGCAGACATATCATGCTAGTCATGTGACATGTCTCCAGCACTGGCAACACTGACAGAAACTTTGTAAAGTGGTGTATGATGTTGTAATAAACATCGGAGGAGTCACAGATGGTACTTACCTTTCCCCGTACTGTCATTTCCACTGCAAAAAGAACACACAACAGAGCTATAGGTACAATTCGATTTTAACACTTTTACAGAATACATAATTTAGCTCAAACAATGACAGAATGATCTGAATAAAGTAGCTCATTCGTGGTTTGGATAAAACCTTTTTGCCATACCTTTGTAGTTGTGTCCATGGCCGTTCGGATTGTTGCACTTCCCAAATATCTTCTTGTTTACTTCATCACTCAACGACAGGCTGGAAAGATAACATATGAGAAACATACGTAACATACGTAAATTAAAGAAAATCTAAAATAAAAATATAGCACTCTGCCAAATAAAATCCTTAACCGTAAAGCCTAATAATCTATCGACTGATGATGATTCAATAACAAACAATGCAACCAGTGGTAACGGCTCAGAAGTAATTACATGAAATTTAATAGTTGATACTCAGCATGTAGCCTACCTGTGCAATCTGTGGCAGGCGCTAAAACTCTGAACTCTTGTGATGTATCCGATGCGCTCCACGACTTGGTTTCTCTTATCTGCTTGTGCCATTGTAACAGACGAACAGATGGGAACAGTAAAAAATAACCGTCTTACATATGCCGTTTAAGTACTACATGACATGCTGTGCCTCTGCTGTGGAAAATTAGATACCCACCTACTATTCCTCCCTCACTTCTTCTTCTGACTAAAAAGGCGGACTACATTGCATTATGTTTGTTGCCGCCACCTACTGTACTGGGTATTTAACTATAGAAAAATAAATAAATTCCGAGGAGCGACAAAACCGGAAACAAAACGCCACACTACACCACACTCGTCATAACAATCTGATAATATGTTTCATCTCTAAGACCTATTTTTTTTTTTTCTGTGTTGACTGCTCTCACCTCCTGGTCAGGCATCGGTTTCCAGCGCAGCAGGCCTGCTTTTACCTCTCCTTTTTAGATTTGGGTGTCTTTGTCTCTCTAAATGTTCCCATTGTTGCACCAATGTGGGTTCCTCTTAGAGCTTTAGATTATTTGAAAAATAAGTTCTGCTCTCTCAATGCAGTACATCCCATTCCTTTCTACATCCAGGGGATCTGATTAGTGAAACACAGGTTGGCATCAGGTTTGCAACCAAATAATGAATGTATGTAATGTTTTACTGTAAGGTAGTGGACATTCAGGGCAAAATATGTATAATCATTGTGCTCTCTTGGTTGCCGTGTGTACCCACTTTTATGCCATATAGCCTGATGGTTTTTCTTTAATTGTTAGAGAAAGAGACACTACTGTAGTCAAATATGAAATAAGCGCAGTCAGCTTTAATTGAGCATTGTGAATGTCAAACTCACACCCTTTCATTTGTTTTTCCTACGTATGTTTAGCAAAAATAATAATAATCAATAATAAAGAGAAATGATGAATGCATTAATTTAGAGTGAAATCTAGAGTCAAATACAATTGTCATGCAGCAACAAAAATTTCCACAAAAGACGTATATCTTGTGGGACTTAGCAAATGTAGTTTCTCACTGTATGAGTCTCAAAGCGTTTACTGAGCTACTTCCCTTGAGTTAAGCTAAAAATACTCAGCTGATTCTATTGTATCACTTAGTGTCAGGGTTAACTACTTTTTATTTTGAACCAAGGGTGACCGTATCCATTCCACTGCAGGAACTATGTAATTGAATTATAACAATGACGAATGAAAAATCACTAGATCTATTAGTAAACCCCATAATTAAATGTCACAGTGGCATATCACTGAGGATCAGAGTGAAACAATTTGTTAACACCGATTAAAATGTAATAAGACAGTATCAGAATATGAGGTTCCTCGATGTTTATAAGTCCACCTCTGCTGAATAAACCCTAGATGAAGGTATCAGTCTACCACCAGCTGTGTGTACA
This sequence comes from Novumbra hubbsi, assembly GCA_016801125.1. NCBI lineage: Eukaryota > Metazoa > Chordata > Actinopteri > Esociformes > Umbridae > Novumbra > Novumbra hubbsi. Next base: position 19,096 of record JACXGK010003299.1, on the reverse strand, counting down.
GAATTGTCCTTTCTTCTACACCCATGCATGGTGTACATGAGTGTATATACAAGAGGGCCAGTGTTTGTTCATGGTCAGAGCAAATCTGCCAGGTTGACTGAATGGTTTCCCTGTCCAAGGAATGCATAGAAACACAGAGTCGGAAGATAGATAGAAAAATTGAGGAGAAATTGTTAATGCGTGTCACCTAATATTTATACCCCAATTAAAAGTTCCCAATAACTCAGATGAATTATCAAAATCAATGGGAGGATACCTATATTAAATATGGTTCGGGGTGCCTATTACCCTAACCCACATTTGTTTGCAAAACATTCCCAAAAATTATGTTTATAAAAAATGAATTTGAGCTATTTTAATTTCATTAAAGGCTAGATTTCTCTCCTTTTGTCAGTGTAGGATCAAGTTGATTAACAACAATTACATTTCATAGCGTTTATTAATAATCTTTACCCAAGGATATAATCATTCTGGAGGGCACTGCATAATACCCAAGTCAGGAAAATAACACATATCCTTTACACTGTACAATTACTCAATTACGTTATTAACTGTGAACATTTTTGACAAATGACTTGACAAACTACCTGTCATTACCATTGTTCTTAACTACTATTTTTGGTAATGGACTATAATTGCAAACAATTAATATGTGAACAATTAGTAAACATGATTACTTTATTGTACGTGCTATTAACCTAAATGAATATGTAACACTAAAGCTGTAGTCGGCAGTGTTCACCGTATGTTGTTACTACTGGAATGTGTGTTCTCCATTGGGTCTGGTTTATCCATGTCCCTTTATTCAACATAAAAATTATATATAACATTACTGGCCTATACTTATACTCAGTGATACATAGGCAATACCATATGAAGAGTCTTGTACAACAACAAACAAACTCCACCAACAACAACAATGTAGTTGTTGTATGCCAGATATGACCCATTCACTTTTGTAAATGACTCCATCTGTTCAGAGACCAGGCTTTCTAACCGTCCATAACAGTCTGAGTCAGAATTCGCTCTCCTCCAGTATTTCCTCCATGGTCTCTCCCAGAGTCATGTCTCCATCGCTACTTGATAGGCTTTTCCTGGTATGGAACTCCAAACCTCCCGTATCTCTCCTCCTCTCTCTCCACCCTGCTACCTCTCCTCCTAATCCATCAGCTCCACCTTCCCCCTGCAAGGCCACGTGCAGCATGTGTGACTGTTTGGGAGGCAAAACCCCCTCTTCATCAGACACGCTGTGCTGAGAGCTGTGGGGGAGGCGGCCTCTGGAGCACTTCCACAGGTGTTTTAGGGGAACGCCCTTGAGGTCGATGCAAGGTGTGACCCGGAAGTGGTTGCTGAACAGAAACAGCTGCCAGCGCTTCTTCAGCTCTGCCTGGACCTGGAAATGTTTTGAGACTTTATTGCTTTATATTTAACACGTTAAAAAAATATTAACATTAGTTTAAAAGCGTACTCATAGTTCGTGGATAGTTACCTCTCCATTGGCAAAGCAGTACAATACAGAAACCATGAATCCCTGAGAGAGATATGATACAATGATTGTTTTCAGGATAAGACACATTGGGGTTAATACACTGGCCCATTTTTAATTCAAATTAATTAATTAATTAATCTCAATGTAGTTCTAACAGGAATTTACCTGGAAGGAGCTGAGTGTGAGGTTGATAAAGTTCCGGGCATAGCGGCTGCTTCCCTTCACACACTCATCTACCAGGAAGGTGAAAACCACCTCATGGATTCCCAGTAGAGGAATCAGGACTAGCGTAGCTTTCGCCAAGCTAGCAAAGAAATGCAATTACATTATTACATTTAGAAAGACCTTTGGTTATAATGTAAGAAGTTTCGAACAGACAAGGGCCTGGTTTCCCCAAACATTTTGTAATTTAGGTTTCAGAACATTTCAACATTGTAATTTAAATACAAATGCCATTGTTGTGCGCATGTTGTAGCACGTCAAGGCTATTTCTATTACTTCTTTTTAACAAATATGTTGGAAATGTGGTATTTTATTCTTGGTGGTCACTGAAAAAAATAGATGTGATGTAGCCCTACTTATTTACCATAAAAATGTTTATGTTAGTATGGCTGATTGTCCTATTTCGGCAGCAATGCAATGCCACCGAAATTGTTGCATGAATTTACAATTTGTAAATGTTGAATTCCAGTAAATTGCTAGTCATAGAGGCATAATAATAATTTAATATGATCCTTACACAAGCCCAATGACCCTATTCTATTAAATGCTATTGGTTGTTTTAAAATGCATAGTCCAAAATATATGCAAATATATGAATGATTGAGCTTGCAGGAAGTTATTTGGGGTATGAGGCAGATCTGAGCATTCTTTTCCAGTATTTATTGTCATTACTTGCACAATCACAGAAGAAGAATTTTGTCAAGTTCATCATGGCAGTTTACAAAACAAAGTAGTCAGTGTAAACAAAAAATGTTTTACCTTACAGTTTACATTGAGTACATTTCAAGCCAATTCATTCACAAAATGTTGCTAGCTAGCATAACTAAGCAATACTAAATAGGGTCCTGAAGATAGCTGACTTTTAATTGATACCAGCTGCTGCCAGCTGTACCGATGATAAAATCTAATGAAATGTGTCATATGCTTCATTAACAACATATTAAAATGCTTAAATAAAGGTAGATCGTTTCAGGTTTATTTTTGTTATGTTAAAAGTGATATCCGAAATTTGCTCCTTTATTGTGGACATTCACTAAGTTATAGCAACAACAAATTAAATCTTTCCTCCACTGACTTTAATTCAACTAGCTTACAAAAGGTGTGAATGCTCGATTTTTTTACATAAATAAAACAATTCAGTGAACTGTGTAGCATTTTATCAACAAGAAAATTACTGAAAGTTTTGACTTGCCCATGTCTGACATTGCACTTTTGGGGAGAGGTAATTGTGAGGTACATTGTGTTGTCTAAAAATCTTTTAGAAACAATGGCAATGGCCTCTGGAAACAGCTCAGATACATCAATATGTATGATATGATGAAACTAGCTTTAAGACACTTCAGGGAAACCTGGCCCAGAGTAACATTACTGATAACAGTACCTGTATCTGTAGTCTGTGAATCTCCCTTGGTCTGCTTTTAACTTTGAGAGTAGTAGCAGTAATATTTTGATAAATATGCAGAAAATCACCTGGCAACACAAATCAAAAGATAACGTTTTTTCTGTGAAACAGTTATAGATGCTCATGTTTTTCTAGATTAGTGGGTTTAAACGTGATCAATAGGAGCAGACCCCATCATATCGGGTCATAGCATGTGTCCACTCTAATCTGTAGGAGATGTTTATGAATGCATGACAAGCACATCTCTGGCTGACATCTAGGTCACATGGCTTGAACTTCCAGTCTTACAGAAATACTCAAATCAGTGTGAAATCAGCGAAAAATTTATGGAACGTTCACAAGAGGACTGTGTCATTCTGTGCACTCACTCTGAAATGCACTAGAGTCATATGGTTTGATAGACCTACGTACTTGGATAGTTAGTCCTGTGTTAGTAACAGGGGGGGGTCAGCATTTCATAGGTTGATACTCACCAACACTGATAAAGAGATGGGTCCTCTTATAATCCACCAGATCCATCCATTTGTATGGTCCCAGCACCTTACGACAGGAAGGATTCAAACACAATTCAAACACAAACCCTATAGCATCAGCTTATACCACAGATGTAGACCTGACCCAACTATCTACTTGAAGAATCTATGGATCAATTGGAGAATATCCAAAATGGTGCCAACTAAGCAGCTAAACTCTTTGATCTTATACGGGTCATGAATTTGTCTATTGAGTGGCCAAATATTATAACATCAGGTGGCTTGTAATTAATAAGATATACCTATTGATTATTTTACACAAACAGACGAACATGACAGGCTAGTGGCTACCCTAAGTCATTACTCAGGCTAAAGTCCACGCCCACAGACATTTCTAATCCGTATTCCTTTCCAACAATATGCATTAGACATTCATCAATGGGTTTGGGCCAGAGTCTAAAGCTCTGATAATCTGATTGGTTCAAGATGATCCAATGCCATTGTTTTGTAGATCTCTCTCATTAAGATGTCAACTAAAACAACTTTGACTTACTCTTTATTCTCATAGAAACCTTTGGTGACTGCCCATGGCACCACAAACACCAAGGGAGTACCTTTGGGAAGAACAAATCTTTCAGAGTTTCTTAGTTACATCTAAATGTTTTAATTAAGCAGACTCACCTATCTAGAGGGACCTCTAGTGGTAAGTTAGTGACATGAAGAGCAGAAAGCTATCTTAGTGGTCAATAACATTGGGCCATCAAACAAAAGCCTGCTGGTTCTACTCCCATTGCTGACAAGTCTTGCAAGCATCATGCATATGAATGCGGTAGTTTTGGTGGGACATAACTCAAACCAATTCCAAATGGATGTGTTAAACGTAAGACGCTTACGGGCCAATCGTCATTGATTTCCTGAGGCATTAGCAACTTACCCCAGCCAATGAGCATGTATCTTTTGAGCAGGCGTCTGTTGGTGAGCACGGCGGTAAAGAGCAAGGTGTGAAGGAAGATCGCTTCAACCAACAGCCAGAAGTAGTTACAGGCTACAAAATACTCCAAGGAAACTCGGGAGGCTTTACACAACACTGCTATCTATGGGAAGAGGACATATTATAATAAATATAGCGGATTAGTCTGCCTCATTGTCCTCATTGAAAGGAATCATAGACCATATCATAGTCTCTCGTTATAGAAATTAACATAAATGTTGTAAAGCAATGTTTTTTTAATGCATCTTCCTAACTAACTGTACAGGGGGTGAGTACCTCAGATTTTAAGTACACGTATGAGTTCCAGCCTGGGTCGTCGCTGGGTAGGTTGGCATACATAACATGTAAGACAATCTCCTTCATGAGGACAGCCATGGCTCTCAACATAAAGGACACGAACAGATTCATGTGGATGTAGTTCCTCGTACAGTGGAGCTTCCTGGAAGACACAGAGAGGACTACCGTTGGACGAATTGATGCTGTGATGATGTGAGATTAACGCACACATCAAAGGCAATCCACTGTAGTTGTAATAATGTTGTTTCTGGAGATGGACACCATCTTTAATCCTGTAATTCTGCCAACCCTTTTCATATTTTATAATAAATTACTGACATTGAACACTGACCGGTCGGTTTGAATCAATGGCATGACTAAGGAGAATGTAATTTATTTGACAAAGCGACGCTGCATAGTATAATGAATCATTCGCAGAAGTCAGGGAGTTAGGCACATGATGATGCGGGTGGTGTCTACCTCCCTGAACTCTGACCCCTGACCCCTCGGTACTGACCTGAGCATGCCCATTAACAGAGTGGCCAGAAGGAGGGAGATGAGGGACAGAGAGTAACCGATGATGGAGATGACCCTCAGGGCTCCATGGCGAAACACTTCATCTTCCTGGAAACCATACAGAAAAACAGATGAACACAAATCCTGGCATCCTTTTTTTGTAATTTTTTGTAATTTGTACTCTACTACTAAACGCCACGTGTTTGTTCAAAATATTTAAACCGAAAAAAAATCATTTTGAAGTTCATTGGTTAGGAAATATATTGTTTGGCCATTTTCTTTGTTATATTATATTGAAGTTTTTGCTGCCCGATTTTTTGTTTGCAGAAAATCCACCGTGGACCGTTTTGCTTTTCACTGGGGTGATACATTATTTCATTTATTAAATGTGCTTCTTCTCACACAAGGTAATTGTCCAATTCACTTTCTCTTACAATCTTATCCCCACCTCTGCTTTAAAATAATGTGAGTCAACACATTCTGTTTCGTCTCGCCAGACTTCCGTAGAATTATTGTGGCATCGCCAGCTCCCATTGGTCAGACACTCTCTGTATACGCTCTTGGAATCATCTGGAGTCAGAAGAGAAAACAATAGATGGTTATGGACAGATGACTGTTGGAATGGAAATTATAATGTGCTTTCACTTTGATGTGGTAATATACTAAATGATCTTATGCTGTATCCAATGTAGTGAATTTACAATAAATAAATTATACATTTAGAATGTAAGATCGCCAGACTCACTCTCCATGATCCAGGGGAGGTAGGAGGGACAGGGCACTGACACATTGCCTGGGGTTGAGTGGGGCCAACACACAAACATGTCAAACGTCCCATTACAATAGATTCCTAGAAAGACACACAAACATGTCAAACGTCCCATTACAATAGATTCCTAGAAAGACACACAAACATGTCAAACGTCCCATTACAATAGATTCCTAGAAAGACACACAAACATGTAAAACGTCCCATTACAATAGATTCCTAGAAAGACACACAAACATGTCAAACATCCCATTACAATAGATTCCTAAAAAGACACGCAATCATGTCAAACGTCCCATTACAATAGATTCCTGAAAACATGTGAAATGCCCCATTGCAATTTCTTAAGCGAATAAAAAATATGAGAAAGAGACAAAGAGAAATGTACATTAAGTACTACTGCGGAGCAGAATTTCCATACTGTTTAATTGCAACACTGCGACTAAGACAGTCCAATCCAATAGGTTTTTTCTCTATAATCAAATGCCTAATCTAAATTTCATGTCAAAGATAGACATTTCCTAAAAATAGATTTCCAAATAAATGTGGAATATATTTTTCATCATTTCGTTTCCGAATAGTTTGCAGCAGAAACATGCTACATTAGAGGCATTTAAACTGATTCAGCCAACAGAGACCTGATCATCCCATTACTCATCGCAGGTCATAAAAAAGTATGCGGCTCACCAGTTCCTGTGAACATGTTCTCGGCCAGAATCCTGGTGCAGTTCTCAGAATATTCATTCCGTTTAAAGAAGAGCTCTTCAAGCACAGAACCCACCACCTTTAATGTCAGACAAGACAGTAAAACAGGAAATATTTCATGACAAACTATCCATTTTATTGCTGCCAGCATTGGACCAGGGAGACGAGGATATGATGAGTCCAATAGAGGGCAGTGTGAGAGTACAATTCATGCCAAGGTACAGTATGTAACTAATCATCTTTATTAGGAATCCAAGTAGACCACTTCACCTCCCTAATCATCATCTGTATACACTAACAGATGTTAATGCACCTGCTTAATGTACATTAACTAAATTGTATGCCATAATGCCAAATCCAATGCTATATGGCCAAAACAGTATTGAACGCCAGATTGTTTGAAAGGCAAGCCTATTGGATATCTGTGATGTACTCCTTTTTCTTATATCATGTCGTCTGGACAGCATCACAACGGGACTGGAGGGCACGCTCAGGGAAGTGTGTGTGCGTGTGTATGTGTGTGCATGTGTTTGTGTCTCTTTTTTAGAATCTTAGTTCTGTCCATTCCTATTTTATAACATTTATATAACTAGGAAAATCCCTATTGAGACCCACAGCGTCTCTTAAAAGGGAGACCTGGCCAAGAAAGAAGCGGCAATCATTACGAAATTTTAACATCCAATAATGACCTAACCCAAATAAATCACATACGCTCCTCTGTTACAGTCTTTTATCATAAAATTAGTCATAAATTAATTTAGTGAAACTAACATATCTAGATGAAGCACGAGTTGTAGACTATTCCATGCCTTTGGTGCACAGTAAGAGAAGGCAGTCTTACCTAATACTGTAATTGTCCTGGAGCCTTTTACGTTATTGAGGTTCAGGTTAGGTTTAGATTTATGGTTATGGGTCGTTATTGTTTCTGGGAAAATACATGTCAATGCTAGCAACAAGTTTTTACAACTGTGTTGCATCACCTCTTCTTTTGACAATATTGTATTTGAGAACTGAGGAGACAAATTGCCGTAGTATTGAAAGTGAAATGTCTTACAATTGTTGCTTGATATAGGATTTCAGCTGCTCAACAGTTCGAGGTCTCCTTTGTCGTATTTTTCATTTCATAATTTAGCACCCAGACTCTTTTACTACGGACCCATGTGGTTGTAATACATTATAAAATAAGCAAGGGCTTCTTTGAAACAGATGTAGTCTAGATTGCAGCATAATGTATTTAGCTCCAAAACCTGTATACATTGTTCAGCATTCAGGGTGCCTTCATTAGATCTGCAAGTCATCCATGCCATGCGCACTAATGCACCCCCATACCATCACAGATGCTGGCTTTTGAACTGTGCACTAAAAAGCTGGATGGTCCCTCTTCTCCTCAGCCTGCAGGATACAGCTTCCATTATTCCCCAAAATATTTTAAAATGTTGATTAGTCACACCACAGGAGAGTTTTCCAGTTTGTCTTAGTCTATCATAAATGAGCTCGGGCCCTGAGAAGAACATGGCGTTTCTGGATCTTGTTTGCATATGATTTGTTATTTGCATGGTTGAGTTTTAACTGGCTTTTGTGGATGCAGCAATGTACTGTGTTCACTGGCAATGGTTTTTAGAAGTGTTCCTGAGCCCATGCAGTGATGCCCACTACAGAATTGTGTCTGTTTTTAATGCAGTGTTGTCAGAGGGCCCAAAGATCACTGCCATCCAATATTGGTTTTTGGCCTTGTACCTTGCCGTTTGATGTTATGTTCTGTAGACAATGAGATCCCCAAACTCTGCAATTTTATGTTGAGAAACTTAATTCTTAAATCGTTGCACTATTTGCCGGCACAGTATTTCACTGAGTGGTGAGCCCCTCCCCATCTATTTTCTGAAAGACTCCTTTCTGCAAAACATCATTAACCAAATATGTTGTGAGATGTTCCAGCAGGTATTTTATCCCTAATCCTCCACACCTGTCATTAAATACCTTAGTATTTAACTCCCTGTGTTTCTAGTCTCAGTGTGCGTTATTGTCAGCTGTTACGTGTTTCATCTCTTTCCAGTGTATTCCAGGCCAGAGAGGCTGGTTACTGTATTTCTCTGTGCATGTTGCACACGACTAGGATCACTACAACCTTCTATATGTTGGTGCCTAAATAAAAGGCTTTTCAAAGGTTTCCCTGCACCTTGGTCCTCATTCATTCAGTACCACGTCACAACTACTGCCTGTAGAATATAGGGTTTAAACTTTAAATGATTTGCATATCATTGCATTCTGTTTTTCTTTACATTTTCCAGTGATTCAAAATGTTGGAAGACGGGATTATAGGTTTAGGTTAAGTTTATGGTTAGGGATTAGGGCAAAGGTACATTCAGACATAAAGGTTAGTTCATTTTTCTAATTGTGTCTACTGTTCTGGTATATTTTGTGTGTAGCAGATGATTTTGTAGCAGCCTATGTTTTTTATGTTCTTAAATGCCTGTGAATTATTTAAGTTGCGAAACAAGGCCAAGCTGCGTCGCAACTCCCAGTGTCTGGCATGTCCCAGTCCCAGATCTGGCAAAAAGCCGATTCCGAGCATATCCTTGCACTGTGTCGTGGCACGGTTTAAATGTTCCAAGCAGCAGCAGGCAATTTGTCCAAAACCAGATAGCTTTAAATGTAGCATTTCCAATTTGCCAACATGTGCGCGAGTGTATACTGGGTGTAAATATTTGACCATCTTACCTGCAGACTGGAGAGTAGCAGCAGAAGTGTGGGGCTCAGGAGCGCCCACCTCCCTCGGCGCCAGGCTGGTGGGACCATGGGTGTGGACGCTTAAATGCCAGCTGGATGGCGCCTCAATGACCCAGCTGCCATCAACGCATTCTTCACACTCATCTTTTGATTGGCTTTTAGCAATCAAGCGACATGGAACCAACACACTGTTTTCTAAAGTGTCCCAGCCTGTTCCTCGCCGTGTGTTTCCAAGACCATTTGAGACACGTGTTGGTTTTATTTGCTCGGTAACGCTGGCTTACTCACTGTGTCGGCGCTGGGTTTTCAGTAGAAACTCATTTAGATTTGGCTTCTTAGGAGATTTGTTTTCGAAGGGTGGTTTTCTCTCGTCTCTCCGGAGACTCCTTGTGCGCTGCTGGTGTTTCAGGGAAAGATCCTTTGTGATTTGGTTAGTCTATAGGTGCCTGGTAGTGAAGTAGCTCGCTTCTCTCCGGTTTATGATCTGTGTTTCAGCCGCGGGTTGATATTCTAAAGGGACAGCCTCCCTATAGCACTAATGTTTTGGGCTTTACAGGCGTTGTTCTCTAGGTTGACCAGTGTTTGGCAAAGACACCCAGGCATGTAGTCGTGGTTTCATCCAGAGCTTTGAATATCACACTCCTATTCCAGTTGTGATCAGGTTACATTTTCATCAATATCTACTGGTTTTACCAGTTGATGAAGCTGTCCTCTGTCCTAGTACGCATGCATTAGCCAGGTTGTCCTCGAGTTATGGATCTTCTTTTGTGTCATTGGTCTTGGACTCCTCGTTCGGTCGTGTTTGGTTTAGATGTCTCGCTCTCAGACTGTCTTCAACAGGGTTCTGTTGTCTGTCCTCCTCGGTGACCTGAACGCAACACTGAGTGTCTGTGAATCCTCACCCATCAGCCTGCCTCCCCCTTCGCTCCCGGCCTTCTCCCAACCAATCAAGATAAGACAGGGAAGAGCTATTTTACTTGACTAACTTTTTGGCGCAGTAAATGAGTGCGCATGAAAGCAGAAGGTGCGCAAATACACCAAAACCAAAGCACATACAGGTGAGACTGACTGCATGAAAATGTACACACCTCCGCCACGCACAAACATCTACAAGCCCAAAACACAAACACCATGTAGAGGTTTGATCCCTGACTTGTGCTCTAGGTTCAGTGGCAGATTTATGTGGGTGGTTCTCTCACAGCAAAAGGGTCTCCTCAACAGTATTTGACACTAATGGGATCTCTGTCTGGTCTAATGGATGAACAATCACAACGCAGGAGCTTGATGGGCGGTGATCAAACACACACACACACACTAAATCAGCAGCAGACAAAGCAGAAACACGTGGTACCACCGCCCATGTACCGTGCTGACGACGTAGCCAAATTAATGCACATAAACTTTACCTTAAAGCGTTCTATGCTTTACTTGATTCACAATACACTCTTAAAGAGTTAGATAGGTTCATCATACATTTTCGAAGGACGACATAAGCTAAACATTGATAACCCTTTTTCACAAACTCATGTCACACTGTACACTGTTTGTTGTTGGTTTATCGCAGTGTAATTCGCTGCGCCTTTACAATGTTGTTTAAATACGGAAATGAGGTTGTTAGATAAACAATGTATATTAGCAAATGAGTAACAACGAAGAGAGTGATAAACACCTTTAAATAATACAAGCGTAACATTACCTCGAGGAACTTACCTAACATCACATCAGAGATATGTAGAGGAAGACCCCTTGAGACTCCAGCCATCACTCATTGTGAGCACGTTCTGAGGAGCCTGTCTGTCTGGGTAAACTGATTTCTTGTCTGACTTCTACTACAGCTCTGGAGCCACATTTATCTATTAAAGTGGCATTGGTTTCCCTACTCAACAAATACAGGAGGACGTCATTTCAAGAGGTTGTTAGGGTTAAGCTCGGGGCAGGTTCCAATCATTCTGTGCTTGTATGTGTATGTGGCAGGTTAACCCTTCGGTAATGTTTGCTGGTCAATAGTATGATGCCCGATTCTCCAAAGTTTGGCCAATTTCAGGCCAGCGGGGTCTGATGTACTGCCGTGTGCCTTATGTACATAAGGACCCAATGGATTCTCACTCCTCTGCCTGGTCACCTGGGGTGAACAACCATCATGTACCTCTATGGCGTCTTTGCCCCACATTCTGATCTTCACATGACACCCCTTTTGTACACTCACACGTGTTCACATTCGAGCTGGTTTAGAGATACTACATGTTCACAGTTGAGCTGGTTTAATTGTACTACATGTTCACAGTCCAGCTGGTTTAGACGTACTACAAGTTCACAGTAGAGCTAATTTAGACCTACTACATGTTCACAGTCGAGCTGGTTTAGACCTACTACATGTTCACAGTCGAGCTGGTTTAGACGTACTACATGTTCACAGTCGAGCTGGTTTAGACGTACTACATGTTCACCGTCGAGCTGGTTTAGACGTACTACATGTTCACAGTCGAACTGGTTTAGACCTACTACATGTTCACAGTCAAGCTGGTTTAGACGTACTACATGTTCACAGTCGAACTGGTTTAGACCTACTACATGTTC
>JACXGK010003298.1:15477-46223 GCA_016801125.1 Novumbra hubbsi | reverse complement strand
GACTTTTTGTGAGGCCTCTAGCCCTCTTCATGCCATTGTGGGCTCCCCAGTCAGAGCAGCTGCATTCAGTTGACTCTGATTGGGGAGCCTACTTAGGTTCATTTTCTAGCCACACCCGGTGTGGTTTATTGTTTGTGTTTGTATGCAACAGCTCACGGTTTGTCCTTTCATTTAGTTCATTTTCAAGCGAATGCGCTACGTTATTTGTATTTCGTTTATATGTTTGTTTCAAGCCTTTCATTTTGACGTTTACAGTTTCATGTAGTTTGCACCGTTTGTCCTGGATTAAATCACCTTTTTGTTTGAAACTATGTCCGCGTTTGGTTCCGCCACACTTCAAGACCGTGACAATATGTATGGATCAAACAACTTGCTGAACAAGTTACAACTGAAACAACTACAAAAGCCTCATACACGCGCTGATAAATAAGTAGAAAATATATATATAATGAACACAATGCCTTAACACATTCAGAACTGTCATCACTGACACAACTCATCTGTTCCTACATTATTAACTTATGGGACTTTAACTGACAACCACACTCATCTCATATTAAAATTCAAGATTTACTCTCAATCCATAGAATGGCCTAGGTAACTACACCATAACATCAACATGATCAGATCATAGTCCTTAACACTACCATAACTTATCTGATCATAGTCATTAACAATTCCATAACTTATCTGATCATAGTCATTACCCCACTACCTTAGCTTATCTGATCATAGTCATTAACACTACCATAATGTATCTGATGATAGTCATTAACACTACTATCTGATCATATTAACACTACTATAACACCACCATAATTAATGTGATCATTGTTTTTAACACTACCATAATGTATCTGATCATAGTCATTAACACTACCATAACTTATTCGATTATATTAACACTACCATAACTTATTAGATTATATAAACACCACCGCAAAGTTTTTGGAAAATTATTTTCCAGTTTATTGATCAAATAAACTTCACATAACTGTCTAGGACCACCTCTCCCCCTTGCCTCCTCTCCCCCTCTCCTCCTGTCCCCCTTGCCTCCTCTCCCCCTTGTCTCCTCTCCTCCTCTCCCCCTTGCCCCCTCTCCTCCTCTCCACCTCTCCACCTCTCCTCCTGTCCCCCTTGCCTCCTCTCCCCGTTGCTTCCTCTCCTCCTCTCCTCCTCTCCACCTCTCTTCCTCTCCTCCTCTCCCCCTTGTCTCCTCTCCTCCTCTCCACCTCTCTTCCTCTCCTCCTCTCCCCCTTGTCTCCTCTCCTCCTCTCCACCTCTCTTCCTCTCCTCCTCTCCCCCTTGTCTCCTCTCCTCCTCTCCTCCTCTCTTCCTCTCCTCCTCTCCCCCTTGTCTCCTCTCCTCCTCTCCTTCTCTCTGGGCTGTTTAGGTGCCGTCTGATCTGGTGGTTACAAAAGTTGAAAAAATCTGATTGCGTTTTAGACATGATATTTGTTTTTGCCAGATTAAGATAAACCAGGTGTTTTATGGATATACAAGCATACCTTCTGTACCTTCTAATTAGTGTCCATTGACATTGCAGCTCACTGAACAGATGAATGCCGATCGACCAATAATGTGCATCATAAATACATACTCATATTTATTTACAAATCAGTCACATTGTAGCCATGATAGTGTACAGTTATGATCCTAATAAACGCATTACCAGAGTCCTGCCAGGCATATACATGCACTGGGGGGACGTGGTGCCCTTGTGCCCCTATAGGAAGGACAACCACTGCTCTCAGCTGTGTGGGATAATGTAGTTCAAATAGTTCCTTTGGGGTAAATTGTGTCAAGTTGAGCCAGTGGCCAATCCATTTACCTTATACAAATTGTGTTTACGTGTTGTCATTTCTTTGCATCGCATTTCGAAGACACCTTGCTTTTGTGCAAAATTATGAAAAATGCTGACCTCGGTTGGGTTAACTAGGACACGGTGGAAGTGTTTTCCCCTCATGACTAAGGCAAGGCTGCACAGTTGGGGAGGCAGGTAGTGGTTTATTAGAACTTTCATCAATGTGTCCATGTGCTACCGTTGACCCCGTGAATTACAATTATTTCTGGGGATGTACAACATGCTGAACTAAATGCAGAGGTCCATGATAGAAAGAGTACTGTATTTGTCACGATGTAGCTATGCTGAATGTAGAAACTGTCTCAACACACCCTGCGTTCCCCTAACAACCGCACGGAACACAAGCGGAATGTTGACCAGGCAACCCGCGGACGGTGGCTAATAGCGTGTTCTCTGTGTGTGTGTCGTGTCTGACAACCTAGTTTGGCACTAAGGCACCTGACCCAGCAGCAGAACACGGGTTCATCTCAGTGCTTTCATAAATGCCTCGGTTTGCATTTGTCAGTTTGCAATGTATCACTCAGACGGGGGGTTGATGGGAAATCCTCCAAGTGTGCCCTTGAACGGAGGCCAGTCGGCACGGGACCAAACCCCTTCCCTTGTCCACGCTGCATTGCACTAGCTGGTACTGCCTTGGCTCCCATACCGAAACACAGACTTTATTAAAATCACACAGGAACCGGAGAGGCAGGGAAATAGCATCTGACCTCTCGGAACAGATTCCCTCTTAAGGAAAAGGGAAATGCTTTAATGAAGATGGATCATGTTCGTGCATTTCATTTTTTTCCTCACAGCAAGCATATGGTTTTATTACAGCCAGCATTCACCTCTGGCCTCTTCCTCGTAGACAGGGTGCTTGGCATCGTACGTCCATCCACCATTGTTCTGGTTTTGGTCTCTGTGCATGTACACTGTTGTCATTTCAATGTGTGCTTGACAAAAACCTGCCAGCTTAGTGTTTTCTTGCCTTCCCATCCCATCCTTTGGGAAATGTTGACAATTCCGCCCAATTCCATGTGGCTACAATCTTCCTGGTCTAGCTGCTCTGTGAGGTCTCCTGTGAAATGATGTCCTCTATCGACGCTGAATGTCACTAAGCCAACACCATTATTGCATACTAGGATCCCCCAAGACTCTATGGTGAAAAAAGAGTACAAGATGTTTTTTCTCTCTCATTTGCAATACGGGTCTTTGTTTGCTTCCATAAGGTTATACCATACAACCAGGTCAGAAGCTAATTTAATGCAGTATGATGCATCATGGGTCTTTATGTTTAATATGTGGGATGAACAGAACCAGGTTTCATTTTCTTTAACCGCCTGCCTATTGCACAGATCGTTGGGTTTTACTGCAACAATACATGGCACAATTCATAGGGTAACATTGGGTAGGCAATGGAAAAGCATGGTCAAGTCTTTATTCTGTGTGGCAATCCGAAACCCAATTTGCCACGTTTGGGTGGAGCTCACACTCACATGAATAAAACGAATGTCAAGCAGCCCTCTGCACATCAGTTATATGATCTGCCAAAGTCAGAGATCTGTCACAAGACATTTGACCCGGAGATCAACATTGACTGAAGTCATGCAAGTGTTGACAGGACTTTTGTCTTCGACTTAGACCCATGCTTCTAAAGGTTATGGAGGGCAAATTTAGCGGATTATAAATACACTGCCCCTAAAAATTTTGGGAACACTTAAATAACACGTCAAGTCTCGATGAAGGAAATATACAAAAGATAGAATTCTTCACTGTACATTACGTGAATAGTTAAGAACAAATGACATAAAAACGATTGAGGGCTGCATTTAAACACCAAAAATCAATGTAGACAATTGAAATCACAGATTGTTCAAAATTTTATTTCATCCCAGCAACTCATAATATGATCCAGTAGTGTGGCTGGCAGGTGCCTTAGTCTAGACATGCTCCTGATGAGACGGCGGATGGTGTCCTGGGGGATCTCCTCCCAGACCTGGATCAGGGCATCAGTGAGCTCCAGGTGGTGGCGGATGCAATGATACATAATGTCCCAGAGGCTCTTCATTGGATTCAGGTCGGGGGAACATAAGAGGCAGTCAATGGCATCTTCCTGGTACCAAACAGCAGTCAGGGTACCGTTGGCTAGCAGGTGGAGGTCTGTGCGACCCTCCACTGATATGGCTCCCCAGACCTTCAATGACCCAGCGCCAAAAGCGGTCATGCTGGGTGATGTTGCTGGCAGTATAACGTTCACCACAGCGTCTTCATTCTCTTTCATGTCTGTCACGTGCTCAGAAGGGGCTGCAGGTACCACCTCATGCTACCAGTAGTGACAAGGACACCAGCAGAACGCAAAACTATTGAAGAATCAGTCCGAAAAATAAGTAATAAGAAGAAAAGAAGTAGAGAGCAATTGTATTTGGCCACCACCTGCAAAACCAATACCTCTTTGGGAGTTCTCTTGCTTTTGCCTCCCCAGTGCACCTGTTGTCACTTTCATTTGTACCAAAACAGGTGAAAATGTATTCTCAATTGCTTATGCTTCTGATTATATATAGCAAGCATGGGCCAGATCAAAAGGTTGGGGTAGGAGAATATGATTACAAATAGCAAGCATTGGCCAGATCAAAAGGTTGGGGTAGGAGAATCTGATTATAAATAGTAAGCATGGGCCAGATCAAAAGGTTGGGGTAGGAGAATCTGATTATAAATAGTAAGCATGGGCCAGATCAAAAGGTTGGGGTAGGAGAATCTGATTATAAATAGTAAGCATGGGCCAGATCAAAAGGTTAGGCCTCAGAAAAAAGAAAAAAATAGTTTGAGAGTAAAACTAGTAGAATTAATTAGGTGAAGTTACAAAACACATAACACCTTGATATGACTTGATTAGCTGTTGTTTGACCAGAACAAGATTATAATCGCACCCGAAGAGCCAAAAGGTTATATACAGAACCACAAAGAACCCTTTTTCTAAGAGTGCAGTTGAGGCTCATTCCAACCCAACACTGAGCTTAATGGCTAATAGCTTGAGGTATAAGCAATGTAAACAGCAGAATGCTGCCGCATTTGGCTGACAACTGATTGATTTTTGTTTGAATATGGATGTGTAAACAGGATTCTTAGTAAACAGGATTTTGTTGTGTTGGAATTGAGCTTGGTCTCTAGTGGCCTTTGGATGCTCAGTTGGCATAGCTTGTTTTTGTTGATAAAAGTAGCTCCACTGATAAAGCCTAGCCCTTGAAACGCTAGGTACCATTAAACGAAATGCCCGTCCCTTGGATGGTGTGCTAAACTGACTGGACTCCGGTCCTGAGAGAGGTCAGGGTGAGGGGGTCGGGCGTGGAGAGATGTCTGTCTGGACCTCTGACCCCCTTGATTAGGGGTCATGGGTTCGAATGGGCAACTGGACCCTAAGGACAAGCGTTTCACCTACCTTTAGGAGACCAACTTAAGTGTAGCATTGTAGTTGTAGAGCAATTCAAATCTAGGGAATGATCTCTCCAAGCATTGTAAGATTATCTATCATTTCAGATTGAGTGACTATCTAACAGGACTGAGACCAGCGCTTGCCAAACAGTATAATCCATCATTTCACCATGTATTGACGGGCATGGAGGTATATAGTGTCGTTTGGTAGCTAGTGTATTTTTAACGGAAGTTAATGGAAATCTGTGCCATCAAACTTCAGAGCCGGTGCTCTGGTCATGAACCAAGGGGAGCGGTTGTCTTGTAGAACAGAGATATATGATTCTTCAAGTACACAGCTCACTAGTCTTAATTAGACAGCGTCATTTCAAATGGGAATTGTATCATCGCTTTGGTAAGTGTACCACAACATGGGCCTCCTAACCTTATACATTTATGAATCTCACTACAAGCGGGAAAGCACCAAGCACTTAGTGGAATAATTAATGCAGGGGGAAATTGAGTTTGAAAAGCCTGTGGTTTACTGTGTCATTGGTGCACACTGTCAGCCCATTGCAGGACTGAGGGATAGGGAGGGTCAGTGTGTAATGTTCAGGCGATGAGTAGCACTGCTTTATGACTTCCATTTGGCCCAGCAGCAGCTCACATCCCACTGGCCCTCTCGCTAATGATAGCCCTCTAATGCTGCACGGATCACGTTAATGGGAGTATGGTTTCATGGGGAAAATAGCTTGAGTAAAAATTAAAGCAGAACAATTGATAATATTTGTATATAATTGAGCCGACGACTTCATATCACGGCAGATCAAAAACAATTCATAATTCATGGGATATGTTGTTTTCAAAATTGAACACACTAAAGTATAATGGTGGAAGAAGACACGACGTGAACAAGCCATTCTTTGAGCTGGAAAATGAGGCGTCATGTTTTAGTCATTCTTGTATTGTTGTAAGTCTTGATATTTAGGTATGGTATTAGTTTTCTATAGGGCAGAGGGCACTTACTTAAACAAATGCCCTTTCGTTCTTAATGTTAAAGAGAAACAATTGCTGTAACTGTTCTGTCATATAACTGGTATACTAAGGGTTAATGAGCAAATGAAAGGGCTTTGTATTTTTTATAGATTTTCTTCAAATTCCAATTATTCCTAAAGAAAGAACGAAATCGGATGCTCTGAGTATATAATTAAATAAGAAGACACTGCTACTTCATACAAATAAAAAATAATTGATACAAATGATGTGCTTACTGAAGATATACTTTTGCCAGGTAAGCTTACAGTACTTGGTGATTTGAAGAAGGTTTTGGGGAAAGTTGAAAGTAGTTGTATCAACCCACATGCCTGGTGTTTAATCATAGTTTAATCAGTCACAGAGACAGACAGGGGCAACATGCTGGAAATGAATTGCCAAATATTGTGGTTTGGCTTTTAAAGTCTATAATGACTGATGTCACTGTTGATAGTAGCTGGGAGCCTGCAGTGTCTGATACTTTGATGAATCTGATTTGTTGATTAACATTTGCGGTGGTAAATGTCAAAACTGCACAAACTTCATAATGTTTTTACAAGCACTCATAATGGTCTCTGCGCCAACTGTAGCTTGATCAACCCGTTGGTAGCCTCGAAAATAGCATTTTGTGAATTTAGTTACTATTGCTTTAGGTTCTGAACAAAATGTTTCTGTAGCCACATAACTATTGCATATTGTGAAAAGGATGACTATGCCTTTTCTGGACGGGATATTCATATTTTTATCTAGTTTCATCGTGTTCAGGGATGACACTTTTGGCCTTCTTTGTGATGTCACACAGAGGATCTGTTATTGACTAAAACGTTTAATCTTGGTTAGGTGGCAGGTCCAGGTTCACTAAGAGGGGTTCTAATGTCTCAGGTCTATGTGCTACTATTTTACCATGGACTTGCGTTCGCATTTGGCATGGCTTGGAGTGAAAATTACCCGACCAAATATATCACAGTCCTAAAGGATTTCAGCTAACTACTGAAATAAAACCTTATTGATTTATTGTGATTCTGCATTGTGATGTTGTGTTAAATTGGATGTTAAATATTTTTTTTTATTTGCACACTGCAATAACTTGATATCCTGACATCTGGTGAGACATTCTGGCAACATGCCCGTTCCCTGAAGCGGTTTATTTTTGGACCCTTCCATATGGAAGTTGTCTGAACATTGTATTGTTAAGTGTGGAACTTAAGGGACGGGCTCAAGACAATGGTTACATGAAAAAATTCACAACACAACACTTCTGAGAGTGGGAACGTGAACACTGTAATGTTCAACATCTCAGAACACTGCCCGGTGTGGACAGAACATTTTAGTCCCAAGACCACATTTGGACAAATCCTTTTTAAAGGATCGATGAGCTCAGATTTTAGCACGTGGTCGAGTCATAATTACCTAAAATGTCTCACCGGCGTAAACATCACAGATGTTACCAAGTCTGCGGCTGACACAACGTCATCGTTGACAGGCTCTCGGAGCGCTGAGGACACCGTTGGTCTCTCAAGCAGCATGTGTGGGTGAGCTCAATGTGTCTTCGCTGCAGACCAGCCGGCTCCCTTTAACCCCTGTGCTATTAGTGGCCTATGAGGTTCGCATGTGGATGTTGTTTTTAAAGGTGCTGCTTCCAGCGGCTGGTGGCAACGGGTTAATAGCTGTTCAAGCAGAGAGATGAGCTGGAGGAGTCATTAGCCCGCGACCCCGGCATGTCGCTGCACCAGGCTCCTGCCGTGTTGTGCTTCGGAAGCAGAATAATAGCAGGAAGCCAGGGACCCAGCTAAATCATGCCAGTCTGGGTGGGGGGTGCTGAGGGGGGAGGGGGGGGATGTGTAGTCGACAGGAACTTGACCATTTGCCCAAGACGCGTAAGCTTCTGTTTCCTCCGGCATGCCTCTCCATCCAGCTGTCGTCCATATCAAAGATGCTCTGTTTATGCTCGGAAATCAATTGATGCCAGTGTGCTTAGGCGCGGATGATCGATGGGCCCCTGGCCAGCGGTTTTGTCCCCCCACCGGGCGATTGGTGTCAGAGGTGGCGCAATTTAGCAGATTTCCTGGCAAAACTACACGTGGAACGGCCCAACGCGAAGCATGCAAGACAGTGGAGGTGGTCTTGGATCAGCAATACGTCACGATGGACTATGTGTAAATAACTGGGCAGGATGTAAGCTGTGCTTGTCCCGTCCAGCACTTAGCCACCTCTCTGAAGGACTGTATTTGTCTTGGACGTGAACTTGACAACCATACATTGGATTGGTGTCAAGAGAAGAGACTGAAGTGTCGTTAAGTGTGCCTACTGTATCTTTCGTTGATGCGTGATTGTCAACGTTTCGGGGGGGTGGGGATCTTTGGGAGAGCAATAAATTCAGAAGGCAGTAAATGTGTTCGGGACCGGTGTTCAGGAAGTCCCTCTGTAAATTCTAGAGCGTGGATTGCCGTCCCAGGTGAACACGGCCGTGTTTCTCAGTCACATATGGTTGACATATTTATTCGTCTTCAAGGTCATTGCCTTCGTGCAAAACCGTTTTAAGGCCAACTGTAATAGTTACATTAATGTTGGATGTGGCACCTTTTTCCGTGCACCTCTCTATTGCCTCTCCTTTCAGATAGACAGCCAGGTAGATAGATAGCTGGCCCAGATTAGATAAAGATGTGCCTCCCAGAGTTATACAAATACAGAGAGCACAATAATAGCCACAGTCTGAACGTGCACTTTCATCTGGGTGCTGTTTCTGGCCTCCGGGCGATGGGAACGGATGACCTTTTACTGTCAACTTCCAACATGACAAATTACAGAGCCTGGATGACCGTGTTTTTAGGAATGCAAGAGTTCAGCGCCTGGTCAAACTACTAGCAGGGCAGTGGACCCCTGCAATGGAGACAGATGTATTAATTGATAGATAATGTTCATAGATATATGGACAGGGGCCTCTATATTTTGAGGTCAGAAATATGATAGCAAGGGAAGCCTTTGAGGGTTCTGGGCATATCTCTGTTAGGACTCACTGAACAGGATAGGCCTGCATAGAAAATATGTAATCCAATACATCATTCAGCCACAATCAGAGCAGATGAGTCTGGAGGTAATTTAACAGGATGTTTACTGTTGCATTGCCTTCCCAGTCTCCTAGGTAACCACGTCTAAATCCACGATCACTTACTCCTTCTGTCCATCTCCCAGATTGCTGTGTTGCCTGTGGAGAGTGAAGACAGTTGGTGAGACAACATCTTTCCTGCCAATCCAGTTGCATGCATGGTTCCGATCTGGTGCGCGTGTTTAATTGGAGATCAGCCGGGCCGAATGGAAACGCTGGAGCATTGCTCAGTGATCTCACCGGGCCTCTGTCTTCCATCGCCTCTACCTCCAACGCCTGCATCTCACAGCAGTCTGTCACGATCCTCTCGGTTCTCCCACATGTTTACTGGATGCATTAGGCAGAGCGCAGAAGCGCATTTTCATAAAGCCCAACTGACAGCAACGTTAGACATATTTTGGCCAAAACCTGTGTCATCGGCAGAGATCATTTAACGACAAGATCATAGCAACGCAACTAACACACAGAGGGCATTCCTTCTTCATTCATCGCAGCCATGTGCAGTTTATTGCTGGTTGTTTTTCATGTAGTCATTCATATTGATTATGAGACACGCCTCATCGGTTCTATCAACACGCACATTATGTGACTGTAACATCTATAGACAGTGTGGCACGGGCATAGTCATCAATCCAGACGGGTTTCTGATTTCCATATACTTAACCAAACATCCTTTCCAACGACGTGAAGGAAGTCAGATGTCTCTACCCCACCCCTCACGGTCTGCTGTGGGGTGTGACACAACTATTCTTCATCACTCCTCAGGCTCTGTTTCTCATAAAGAGTAATAGAGTGTTTCATGCAATCAAAGTTTCCGGTTTGCTGTGATTCTATCTGATCCTCTGTGGGCCTCGTTCAATTCAATAAGAATTAATTACATCAGTGTTGATGGTGGTACTGGGTGGTGCAGCCAATGCTCTATTTAATATTAGACCCTCTGAAAAACCAGACCGGTTTAGCCTACAGTGGTGCATTTCTAGTCATAAAAGTGAACTGTTCAGTTATAAAAGGGGTGCAGTAAAACCATCTTGAGTAGGTAGCAAACTAATATCTAGAAGGGAGGACTGAACTCTCACATCTGTTTCCTATTTTCACCAGTGAACTGGAAAGACATGTTCTGCAGTGCTGTGTAATGGCGGAACAAATGTTTGGCTAATACCGCAGTGTGGCAATTACACCGAAGGCTACCTAGATTCATGGCTAGCCCTTCAATAAAATAAACAGGTAATAAAGCATAAGCCTGGGTTTCCCTGACATGCTTCTAACATCGTCACAGTTTCCACAGACCTCCTTTGAAGACCTTGAATCCATGTTTTGGTGCTGGTCCCATTACATCCACTCACTCACTTGAGCCCATATGAAGTGTAATGGCTTAGTATCTCAAAGCCTTGTGTCTCAATGTCCCATTGTGCGGTGAATGGCCTAGTAAGTGTGTGCATCTTGTGGTAAGATCTCGGGCCGATTCGCGCTCAACATTGCTTACAGATATTCTACTTTCACCTAATCACTCTGCTTTGACATCGGTAGCCAAGGAACACATGACATATACATCTTCCCCACCAGCAGGATTACCGGGAGGCTTTAAAGATTGTTCAGGGAGTCACTCGTCTGGAAAACTGGGAAAACTAATAGCCACTGGATGACAGTGGACATTATATAAACACAACCTAATGTTACAGCAAGTAGAAGTTACGTCCCTCGTTCTCCCAAAGCGGCAAAAACGACAACTTTTCCAATCCATCCACTATAAAAATGTAACCTGTAATATTTAAAGTATCATATTCCATCTAGAACCACAAGGACTTCCCTGCACAGTGGTCAGTCCGTCTTCGGCGTCACCTTGCATGACAGACAGGGAAAGCGCAGGGAAAAGTGCTCAGACACTTGCTTTGAGGAAATGTTTAAGGATCAGAGGTTAAGAATGTATGTTTACACATAAAAGGATGAACTTTGCTGAAAGTTTTGGTTCAAGCCCATAATGATCAGCTGATGACAGCGTCTCAGAGCGCGTCATTGTGTGCTCAACTGGTCTCAGCCCATCTCTCCCCCTGCTCCTGACACTCAGAGCTGCAGCGGGGCTCCCCCCAAAGGACTGTCCTGGTACTACACACCAAAAGAGGGTAAAAAAATCCCTTTCATGGAAGCGTTCCAGCGGTAAAGGAAGCCTTGCTAAATCACTTCATGAGCCCATGCTTGTACGTTTGTTTTGATTTACACAAATGGTCATTAAGTGAACTACATGTGTTGTTAAACATTTCTAAAGTGTTTTAGCAGTGCACAACCACATTTCTTGTAAGGGTCTATCAAGGTCATCGGTTATCAGGCGTTTCATCACCTCGTTCCAGAGGGTATGAGCGTATAGACCCCCGGTCGTTCCATGTAAACCGTGCAAACATTCTGTAGATCTTTCAAATTGTAACAGAAGGACACTTCAGTCTGTAGACCTTCAGGTTGCGTTTATTGGTGAGTAGCAGGCCGGATAAAGGTTCAGTTCAGCTCACCTCTTCAGAAAGATCCTCTCGTTTCGTTTCCTCCCCAAGAACACAAATAACTCAATTTGTTAGCGCCTTACGACTACGGTTCACCTCAGCTGATAATGAAGGAATGTCTGCCGCGCCGTACGCCGCGTTGATGTAAAGCAGAGACACATCAGGGCTGTCTGTGTGAAAGGCAATAAAGATAAGTGGAAGAATGCTGAGCCTCGGAAAGCCCCGGGCGATAGAGGTGGACGAGAGGGAGGACTCTACTTAGAAGTCTCCCACAGGCGCTGATTCGGGGAGGGAAGGCGATGTGTGTTTATCAGGAATTATAGTGTACTTCAAATTACTCCCTTTCTCTGAAACCACCAAAGATGAATGCTAACAAACCGCAGGCTGGAAACAAACGAAAGTCAGATTCTGCGTGGTTCAGTTGTCTTTTTTTGGTCAATGTGCAAACATGTTTTGATGTGTTCTGAAATGTTTTACTCGGTTACCTTTTATGTATTTCTTGGCCGATATTTAGGCGAGTAATTATTTTGGTGTTTCGCTGGTGTTCGTGTCTCTACTGATAAAATGAGGCGTTATCTGCGGCCCTGGTCGGGTTGCACAGGGAGTCCAGCTCCTCCAGGGTGACACGTCTATGTGTGCCGTTGCAAAAAAGTCTGCTGTGTTTCCCAGTACAGTCTCAAGAGCATGGAGGAAACACCAGAAGATGAGCCGTTAACATGGAGAGCTGGACAGGGTCGTAGAAGGGCATCAACCCAGCAGCAGGACTGGTGTCTGCTCCTGTGCAAGTAGGAACCGGAGGAGCACTGCAAGAGCACTACAAAATGACTTCCTTTGGGTACCTCCAGTACGCATATTTGACCAAACTGTCAGAATCAGACTCCACGAGGGTGGCATAAGGCCCGACGTGCTCACAGCCCAGCACAGTGCGGCTCCATTGGCATTCGCCAGAGAACATGCAGGATTGGCAGATTTGCCATTGGTGCCCTGTCTCTTCACAGATGAGAGCAGGATCCCACTGAGAGTCTGAAAACGCTGTGGTGGACGTTATGCTGCCTGACACATCATTCAGCATGACCGGTTTGGCGGTGGGTCAGTGATGGTCTGGGGAGGCATATCCTTGTAGGGTCGCACAGACCTCCATGTGCTATCCAACGGTTCCCTGACTGCTGTTATACGCTGGTGCAGGGCAATGCTCGGCCTCGTGAGTGTATAGGCAGTTTGTGGCACACGTTTCCCAGACCTGAATCCAATTGGGGCATCTAACGCCACCTAGTAGCGCCACAGACTTTCCAGGAGGTCACTGATGCCCTGATACAGGTCTGGGCGGAGATCCCCAGGACACCATCCGCCGGCTCATCAGGTGTATGCCCAAGCGTTGTGCGGGGGTACATGCAGGCACGTGGCTGCCACACACTGCTGAGTCACATATGAGTTGCCGTAATGGAATTCACGCAAGTCGGAACAGCCTGTTCCAACGGTTTTCGATTGTTTAGTTTGATATCCGGTGTGAGTTCGAATCCAGCCCTCACTTGGTGGGTGATTTTGGTTTCCTCCGGCCGTTGTTACGTCATTTTGTTGTCAACTAATTGGTCTTGAACATATTTGGTTTAGGTGTTCCCGTCATTTATTTGAGCCATGTAGAAGGCCGTCGTTGTAACTCGTTGGATGAGTTTTCCTCATGCTCTTTCTCTCTCTGCTCTCACTCTCTCTCCAAGGCATTTCCAAAGTAAACACTGTTCTCAATCACAGGATCTCTCAGAGGAAGAGGGGGCACTGCCCGGGCACATCACTGGCCCTCAGGTTGTCTGCAGGGAGACACGGAGGAAGTGAACCCACCGGGCCCATCCGGTGGACTACAGGGAGCGAGCACTCAGCAGAGCAATGGCCTCTGAGGATTATACATTGACCCAATGCTTCTTGACACGTCTGCGTGACAGGCCGCTTCTGAAGGTCCTGTGATAACTCATAAACACTCATTATAACCCATAAACAACACTGTTAAGTGACCTCAGAGACCAATGGCCTGGTGACGTTAACTCTTAACCCCAGAAGAAGCCACAGTTAAAAACCCAAAGGGCTGCGTGTGTGTTTCAAACCGAATGGCATCTCAGCAATTAGGCCATGTTTAGCTGTACTGTCATGGCCCGGCGATGCTAGAGTGATAGCGCTACGGCTCGACTGAATACCTTTCTGCCATTATGTGCTCAGGCATTTTTCCCACGTACTTTAACCTGATTGACGGAGTGTTGCGCCAACACCCATCAGTCTCAATTGTGTCTCGTGTAACTGGATGAGGAGGGCACTTGTTGTTACTTCAGGGTACAGGATGGCAATTTCCGTGAGGTCCTGTCTTCTTTCCTTTCAACCAGTCTATCGTCACTTACTGTACTGGAGAGGAAGCCGACATTTCACCAAAGACCCTCACGTCTCAGGGGGCAGTTTGTGTCCGTGCTAACATTTCCTTCGGTCGGAGCGAAATACGTGTTCTAACAATACAGTTAGCACGCGCCTTTTGTCTTGTCTGTTTTCCTGTTCAACGCCTCCCTGTCTTCTCTGAGACTTTGAGGCAGCCTTGGCAGAGGTTCACTACTGCTTGCCAAAGAAATTAACCTGTTGTGCTCTTAGATCTACAGTTAAACACCAGCCAACAGACAACAAACAGCTTTACATGAGAAGCTTGAGAAGAGCTAGAAAAACGTTTCGTGGGAATCAACTGTACAGAATCCCTGCTGACACGGATGAGACGAATAAGAACCTGAGAAAGCGGAGTACGGAATGTTTCCTTGTCACAGCATGAACACGTTGATGGTGGTTTTCAGTGTTTCTGCATGTTACTGCGAAGGGCACGTTCCTAAACACATATTCAATCCTCATCCTGGACCCAAGCAAGCTCAGTAGAGAATCCCATTCATTCCAGAACTAAAGGTTACTCTGTTTTCAGGAAACCAGCCCAAATGCGTTAGATAACATATGCAGATTTTTTACACAGCGTCTTAAAACACTATGCCCGATGGAGTTATTATATACTCTGGCATTGCACACGGATATAGGAATTGTGGCTTTGATAAATATGAATCAAGGTGATTCAATCCGAGATGACGTTATTTTGTTCAACCTCCCTCATTTTGACATCACCTATATGACTACAATAGAAATATGGGATTACAATATGTACCATAGCATAGTGCAGAAAATAATCAGGCAATAGAAATTGGCTTCAGTATTGTTTCTTAGACAAGGCACTGAAACATTAATAATCAGCCCATCATTGATTTCCCTGTGGTCAGTGTGTAGGTATCCTCTGATTAAGGTGAGGATTAGTTATGCTGGGCTTTGTGAGAATGATCACTGCCAGCTCCAACACAACAGGCATGATTTATGAAACGTGACAATGCTCAGACATTTATGATTATTGATTGGCATTGTTAGCAACGTTCAAGGATCCATATGTCTTCATCCACGGTATGACATACGTTAAACAAATAAGTTTACTGCAACGTGAATAAATCTGGACCTGAAGTTAGCATTTAGACGTAGTGACACACTTCACGGGGGTTACTTCATTATTTGTAGATCCTTAACTAACCAACTAGAAGGAATGCAAATCCCCGAGTCTCATCTTGACAAGTACGTCCATAAACAAACAGAGTTGTAGTGTGTTTTGAAAGCACAAAGAATGCGTACACAAACATGAAATGGATTTGGGGGAGAGATTAAAATGTTGCAATTGAAAACATAAAGTTGGTGTGATATGCGATCTCTCTTTAAAATTTTTTAATGGCAACCACATTGTATCTATACAAACAGTGTGTACGTTTTTTTGTCAGCTCAGGCAACTTTAAAGCTGCAGTTAAGAATGTGAGATGGTGGCTGGCGATTCTGTAGTAGCCTTTCAGGGCCGGTGAAGTTGTTCAGATGAATGACCGTTTTACACTGTACTCGTACGTCAATGTTTACTCCATTAGTGACAGCTCCCAGGCACAGGGCCACTTCATATTGTCTGTAGCGCCCACCGTCCCCACACGACGGTTCAAAAGTTCAGCCACTTCCTCAAGGGTCTCATCACATTCTCGCCACATCTTGCTTTTCAAAGCCTCATGCAGACCCGGGCCTGTCAGAGAAGATACCACAGAAGAAGATGACGGAAGGCAGGGCGCCGGGGCGTGCCGGGGCAACAACACCGCAACCCTCCTGGCTCTCTGGTTCTCCGCTTAGGAGGGCCTGGAAGATGGAGCTGATATTAAGGGGTATGCGGTGGCCCAGAGCCTTCGCCCAGAGAGAGCGCAAATTGATTATTCTGGAAACTGATGAAGCTCCGGCACAATTAGATTGCGAGGCGGACGGTGCTGTGAGGTGAGAGAGCACACCACCGCCTGGCCACTGATGGATGGCAAAATCATAAACGCACCATATTAACTAGAGTTCACCGTTGGGTTAAAGCGGGCAGGAAAAAGTCAGCTCTTATTAGATTCCGACATGTGATGTGAAATGACTGTCTTCTTCCGGGTCTGCGGATGGTAATTTGGCGTTACCGATGGTGGTTGTTTCTGCTCTTCAACACCGTCAAACACGCCGGGGGCCAGACGCAGCCCGGCACTGGCTCAGGAAGTGGACCAAGCCCAGGGCCTCCACGAAGCCACCAGCCTCCCCCTCGGTTTTAAACCAACAGAGCTGGAACCTATTCCAGCCCAATCCGTCATCATCAAGGCCACACGTCTCCACCTCGGTCAGGTCTCCACCTCCGTCCCGTCTCCACCTCTGACACGTATCCACCTGTGTCACGTCTCGACCTCCATCACGTATCCACCTCCATCACGTCTTTACCTCCGTCACGTATCCACCTGTGTCACGTCTCCACCTCCATCACTTCTCCACCTACATCACGTATCCTCCTCCATCACGTCTCCACCTCCGTCACGTATCCACCTCCATCACGTCTCCACCTCTGTCAAGTCTCCACCTCTGTAACGTATCCACCTCCATCAAGTCTCCACCTCTGTCAAGTCTCCACCTCTGTAACGTATCCACCTCCATCAAGTCTCCACCTCTGTAACGTATCCACCTATATCTGGTGCCACATCTTCTTGAAGAGGTGGAACGTAATGCATTAACGTAATGCAGGTCAGATGAATGCGTCCTTTCTCCTAGATGTCAGGAGCCTGCCACCATAAGCATGACGCAACGTGTTGTTTTATGGCGTGTAAATATTCCTACTCCCCTGTTCTCTTGTCGAAGATTGAACGAGAGCTTGTGTGGCCAGATAATCCAGCTGTGAATTATATTCTTCCGATGTCGTCTGCTAAGCACGTAGTCCCAAAACGTCGCTCCATGTGGCCCCAGCCCTCCCGGTTGAATTCTTAGGTGGTGCATCTCGCCAGTGGTGCTGAGATCTTCGGTGGAGCGGTGGGGTGAATGCGGAGGTGAAAGACTATAGCAGCATATCTGGGGTTGTTGGATTCACACTCATTTATCTCCATTCCTCACACACACTGTTTAGTGATAAAGGCTCAAGTGAAAATGGTGTTTATCATTTGAATGACAGCATCTCCCCGACGCTGCAGAGGAAACGTAGGAAATAGATAACACATTACAATAAGCCCTTACTCCACGGACAATCCAATTAGGAGAGCTTTACATCATGATAATCAGCTGGCTGTGTGAGTGTGTGTGTGTGGTGCTATTTGGGTAAAACCATGGACAACGAACTAGGGAACTCTGATGAAGCAGAGCAGGTTAGAGCAAAGTAGAACAGGGTAGTGCAAAGTAAAGTAGAGCAAGGTCATGCAGAGTAGAGTAGAACTGGGTAGAGAGGAGTAGAGCAGGTTAGAGCAGAGTAGAGCTGCGTAAAGCAGGGTAGAGCAGAGGAGAGCAAGGTCATACAGAGTAGAGCTGTGTAGAGTAGAGCAGGGTAGAACAGAGTAGAGCATGGTATAGCAGAATAGAGCAGGGTAATGCAGAGTAGTTTAGAGTAGATCAGGGTATAACAGAATAGAGCAGGGTAATGCAGAGTAGATCAGAGTAGAGCAGGGTAGAATATATTAGATCAGGGTAGAACAGAGTAGATCAGGGTACAACAGAGTAGAGCAGGGTATAACAGAATAGAGCAATATAATGCAGAGTATATCAGGGTGGAACAGAGTAGATCAGAGTATAACAGATTAGAGCAGGGTAATGCAGAGTAGATCAGAGAAGAGCAGGGTAGAACAGAATAGAGCAGATAAGAGCAGAGTAGTGCAGGGTATAGCTGGAGCAGGGTAGAGCAGAGTAGAGAGGAGTAATGCAGATTAAGGGCCGTTAGCCTCCACAAGCATCATGGGATCTTCTGTGTGGAGCCTTTCCACCTAGTGGACGAGAAAAGTGATGCAGTGAAGGCAAAACACTGATGTTGTGGTAAGAACCTCTGTGACGGTAGGGAGAATAGAATTGATCACTTGTACAGGCATTTTTTATTTAACATATGTATAAATAATTGTTTATATATTCACACATTTTGGATTTCTGTGGCCTGCACAAGGGATCAATTCTACTTTATTATACATCTACATGTAAAAATACCTTTTTAATCATTTTAGTAATTTAGCTGTGCATGGGAGCCTGCTAAAAATACAGATTGTTAATACCCCAATAATGGACACCTATTATTGCATCCTAATGCAATAAACCTTGCAGGGATTTGTGGGCAAACGTTAACAGCTGTAGCCCGCAACAGTGTTAGAGGTGTGCCTGTGTGGGACTGAGTCCCTGAACGTGGGCCTTTTGGCTGCTTGTGATGGTGGATTATCCAGAGCTCTGTGCTGCTGGGCTGCTTTCCTGCTTCTCAGCATTTCCCCAGCTGGTCCTCCAGCGGACGGGCCGGGGACGGAGGACCTGGCGTGCGGAGGGAGGCAACGGACACATCCCTTCTGCGTCCGTCCTTCGGCACATTAACGTCCATTGCCATCCTCAGCGTGGCACCGAACCAGGGGCAAAGTGTGCCATTCTCCCGTTCATCCGGTATCATATTCACAAAACGAAGCCTTTAGAACAGGCGCACATGTTGCCCCAAGGACAAAATTGACATTTCTACTTCCTCAGTAAAGCTCAGTGCTGACATAACATTTACCCACCTACTAGTACATACAAGGTTTGGAGCACTTGCTTAACATTTACAATATTCAGTGATGAGTAGATGCGCCCTGAAGCGAGGACAGAACCACGCTGGTTCTACCTGTGTGAAAGATATGAGCCAAGTGAACACATGTACATGTACCAGACAACCTTTTCATGATTTTTCACAGTAAGTCACATTCAAGGCCAAACATAGCTGCTTGTCTAGACGTAGCATAGGTAAACAGAATGGACTTTGAGTTAAACGAAAGCAGGATCAAAATGCTTAGGGAGAAGGAGTGTTAGAGTGCAATCCAGTACTCCGTTGGCAAGGCAGAACGTGATCCAACATTAGCAGTCTTATTATCAGTGATTGCTTTGTTGTCACAGTCAGTGTGTGTCTCAGCCGTAGCATCTGTTTGGAGCTGGGATCAAACAGGATGTATCTCTACACACTATGAACACATACACAGCGTTGTAACCTTGCGCACTCATTCATAGTACCCAACAGCAGGCTAACTGCAGTTTTCTCATCAAGGAGAAGGCACATATTTCCTGAACATGAACAATACTTACAAACAAATGTTATGTTACATTTATTATGTGACACAAAAAAAGGTATACGGTATGTTTTATAGCACGACTAAACATGTGGGCAACCAGACAAAGAATGATTTCGTTTGGGCTGAAGCGGGCCGTCTGCGGTGTCTGCCTTCCGTGCCGTGGGCAATGTGCCGCATTGTTTGTGGTGAGCATGACTGCTGACCTCTGACCTGTCAGATGGCCCCGCTGACCCACCGAAGGTTCACAGGAAGGTCAGTGAGTCCCAATTCCACGCCCCTCTCTTTGCAGACAGATGCTGCGTGGATGGAGGGTCCATCTCCCTGCAGGCCTGAGGCTCAAACAGCAAACACACACACACAGCAGCGGGCGGACTGGATGTGGCCAGCTGCTTACTAACCATCTTACCAGGGTGACATTGGTCGCCTGAGAAGTGAGTTAGGTCTCGGCTTCAATGTTCATTTATTGCCTCCTCACATTTAAGGTTGGTTTCCCTGACGGAGATGGAGTCCAGTCATGGATGCAAGAACATGAGCAATAGAAACTGTACATCTGTAAGGTCTCGGTCTTTATGGTTAAAAACAAAATGGAAAATGGAAATGCAAATTTCAAAACGCAATATTTATTTGTATCACAAATACTGTTATTCAAGGCTGGAAAGCCTACCTGCTAGGCTGGACAGTCCACCATGTTGCGGGAACACATTTTCATCTAGGAATGCATTAACCCGGTATATGACTGAATTACGTCTCTTCTCCTGTGTGATTTGAATGATCTCTGTGTTGTGGAGAAGGTCAGAGCATGGCAGCCTGCTTTGGTAGGCCCTAATAGTTTGTTTAGGATCAGATTGGGCAAGGGTGTAGCTTGGTTCAGGAGATGAAGATAATGGCTGTGGCTGCTGAGATGACTGTTGACATCATTACTCATGTGTTCTGCTGCTCGCATCAATCTTCACACACTACAGACACTCCTGAGGACAGACACTCCTGAGGTGAATGCATTTTTCATTTTTGAGTTCAGAGCCAGGTCACCTACCCAGATATGAGAGTAGCACAGCAGGTAAACCGAAGGACCTACAACACTCATTTTTCTTTATTTGTCACATCACATTGCTTAACTAATATTTGTTCTGTTAAAGGACTGATCTACCATTCTGGTTTAAGAGAAACCATAGATTCTGATATATGATGCTATCAAACATCTTGCTATAAAGAACAGGGGAGAGAAACGCCTATAAAACCCTACTAAACGAGCACACAACTTTTACCTTAGATGCTACGTGGCACGTTAACCAGCAGATACTTTTACCTTAGATGCTACGTGGCACGTTAACCAGCAGATACTTTTACCTTAGATGCTACGTGGCACTCTAACCAGCAGATACTTTTACCTTAGATATTACGTGGCACGCTAACCAGCAGATACTTTTACCTTAGATGCTACGTGGCACTCTAACCAGCAGATACTTTTACCTTAGATGCTACATGGCACGTTAACCAGCAGATCTTGATGTAGACGAACATGAAGGTGATCATCCTGCTTCTGTCCGACTGATAAGAATGCTCTAGACGACAGGCAACAATAACTTAACTTAACACTAAAGACAGTATAGACTCGCCATGTTCACACACTGTAGACAGAACTATTGTAGATCCAACTTAACTGACAGGAACTGGTAAGGTCCATGAAAGGGGCAGTTTACCCAGCTCTTGTTGTAAACCATGCACTGTCCACTTCATGAAGAGTCTCCTGTGGTAAACTGGGTACTGTCCCCTTTAAGAAGTGTCTCCTGTGGTAAACTGGGTACTGTCCTCTTTATGAAGTGTCTTCTGTGGTAAACGGTGTACTGTCCTCTTTATGAAGTGTCTCCTGTGATAAACTGTGTACTGTCCTCTTTATGAAGTGTCTTCTGTGGTAACCTTGTACTGTCCTCTTTATGAAGTGTCTCCAGTGGTAAACCGTGTACTGTCCTCATCATTAAGTTCTCCTGTGGTAAACCATGTACTGTCCTCTTTATGAAGTGTCTCCTGTGATAAACGGTGTACTGTCCTCTTTATTAGGTTTCTTCTGTGGTAAACGGTGTACTGTCCTCTTTATGAAGTGTCTCCTGTGGTAAACCGTGTAGTGTCCTCTTCATGAAGGGTCTCCAGCGCTCAAAAAAGGGGTCGTTAGAAGTGTGGCAGTGGAAGCAGTCACGTTGTCATTCACCTGCTATTTACTTCCCCTCATTATTGTAGTTCTGGGCGCTGGTAGGAATTTCAACATCATTAACATGGCTGTCATTAGCGCTGTCTTCAAGCGTATGGAAAACAGAGACCCTGAGCGATGAATGAACATTCTTACTGCAGCCACCTTCAACACAATCATTGGCTGATGGTACTGTACACCCCATCACTCAGATGGGCCTGATGAGAGAGAATGAGCTGCCTTGAGTGAATGAATGGCAGGGCTGGATACAGTGAATAGATACTGTAACTGATGACTAAAGATATCTGTGTTTTATTCTTCTTAAAACAGACCCTTTTCTACAAAAATGTCCCTCAACAGACTGACATTTACTGGAAAGCTTGTAAATTCCTCTGAATTTGTTGAGGTATTTTGTGGTTTTCAGTTTATAGTACTTTCTTCATAGATGTTGACCGTTTTACGAGCAAGACAGTGGGATTTATTAATTCTGTTATTTACAGCTCCATGTTTTGTAGCAATTTAATGTTTATTTGACTGTGTCTGTCTGATGTGAATACACCTATAAAGTAATCGTGAATTGCATCAAATTAAATGCAGTGTTTGAAGTGTTTTATCAAGTCATAAAATCCTTATCTAATTTCCCCACATATGAATTTGATTTGTCACTATTTTGTCACAAAAATATTGTCAAAAAAATAAACACTAAACTCATAAATAACCAGAAGTGTTTGTTTTCTTTTCTTTAGATATAAATATAAGATAAAGTCTTAAATATGATACACTGAAAAAGATGCTGGAATTGCTGGACAGGTTACGTTTGTCATTCAAAATAGCAGTAAAGGCAGTAATTTCTAATAATTTTCTATTCCATAACAAATTGTTAAATGAGCCATAGTATCTCCATCTTAAAAAAACAATTTGTAAACTTGGGCTATGACCGGAGAGTTTTAATATAAAAAAATATCAGTGGTCAGTGTAGTTTGTTTCAGTAGTAACAGAAAATGTTTCCATTAGCCCCATCACCCCCATAATGGTGTTTATTTATTTATTTTTAGCAACAACATTCAAATAATCCGGTCCATATTGTGAAGGAAATCATATGCAATGTTGCCTAGGCCCAAAAGCAAAAGTTGAATAAAAGACTCTTTTAGTTTCTCCTAAAAAGTGGATCTTAAGCTTTTGGAGGATGCCTGGAAACTCTGGAAGGAAGCACAAGTTGGAAATCCAAATCATGGTCTGCATGTGGTAGCGTTACCCCAGCGTACTCATTTTAACTGTCCATCTAGCAAAACATCAATGCTAGTTATGATGATTACAACACATTTGCCACAGATGGTCAGAGTGTGAGCAGAACACCACCCTTGTGTTTCGTGGGAACAGTTCATGAGAAACTTCACTCAGGGGTGACCATGTCAAATCAGGTTTCAATGGCAGATGCAGCGTCATTTGCTGGACAACCTTACCAAGGTCCTGCACAGGGGATTAATGGGACAACCTCACCAGGGTCCTGTTCAGCAGATCCATGGGACAACTTCATCAGTGGCCTGCATAGAGATCCATGGAACAGCCTCACCAGGGTCCTGCAAAGAGATCCATGGGACAGCCTCACCAGGGTCCTTCAAAGAGATCCATGGGACAGCCTCACCAGGGTCCTGCAAAGAGATCCATGGAACAGCCTCACCAGGGTTCTGCAAAGAGATCCATGGGACAGCCTCACCAGGGTCCTGCATAGAGATCCATGGGACAGCCTCACCAGGGTCCTGCATAGAGATCCATGGGACAGCCTCACCAGGGTCCTGCATAGAGATCCATGGGACAGCCTCACCAGGGTCCTGCAAAGAGATCCATGGGACAGCCTCACCAGGGTCCTGCATAGAGATCCATGGGACAACCTCACCAGGGTCAAGCAGGGGATCCATGGGCGTCAGACTGGACTTGACAGGAGAGGAGGCACGACAGCCAGAGTGACGGGGATGTTGCTCACCTTAAATTTTTGTAAGACATCTCTCCTATTAACGCAGTTATGGAGTAGAAGGAGTCCCTCGCACCTCATCATTCGCCTGTTCTGTGTGGATGTTATTGTAGCCAACGCCAAGGCCCCTGCAGCAGCTGCCATTACTTACATACGTCTGCTCCGCAGCTTGGCCCCTCGTTGCCCCGGAGGATCGTTTCCCATCTCTTCTCTCTGTGCTGATCTGCCTCTTTAAGCTCCTCCCAGATATAATAGCAGAGAGCAATGCATTTCAGTTATGTGTTCATGTCTTCTGATTGTTATAAAGGCTCGTGGGGCGCTCTCTGCTTCCACGTGTCTTATTGGTGATTGGGATTGGGTCTACGTGGGTTTTATGCAGTTCTGACCAATGATGGTGCTTGGAGTGCAGTGTGGCTCCTCTGATTCACTGCTTGTCATTCAAATAGAACTTGAGAATTTGAGCAATATCAAATATTAGTAAAATCTGTTTAAACACCCACCAGATGTAATACAATGGGTTACCCAACAAATACGCTTAATTTGATACTTGATCTTGAATTGGGAAACGGGGAAGATTTTACAGAAGAAAAGCAGTAGTGAGTTGGGACAAATAATTATACTTATTATCTATATATTTTTTTCTGACCACTGTCACTATTTAACTTTCAATTTTTCTTGTGCATCTGGGTTTGTTCCTACAAAATATAATTTGTGTCTTTGTTTCAGTGTGGTATATTCTACAAGTCCTCAGTGTGGTATATTCTACAAGTCCTCAGTGAGGTATATTCTACAAGTCCTCAGTGCTTCGTAAACTCAGTATTTTGTTGTCAAATGGAAAAGCAGCAATCTCCCATTCTCCCATTTACCACACTAAGACCAGTTCCATCTAGGAACACCAGGCAAGGTAAACTCAATATCTGCATAATTGTGAAAACAAGCAGTGAATCAATGAGCATCTAAATATGTTTTTTGTACTTTTTTCACAAACATTCTTCTGACAATTGTTTGTGAAATAGTACCTCTTTTTAAAAACACAGTTTTTATAGCTTTTATGCCTACGGATAGTAGGGGAAAAGGATGTTGGCAGAAAAATCACTTTTTACCCCCCTTGGAATTTTCTTGGAATAAAACTGGATGAAAATCAAGAGATTTCACCACGGATCAACACAACAAAAGTACAATGTGCATTGAATATGCCCCAGATATAGTGAAGTCCATTAATAAGATTTGAGAGAATATTGCACAACTGTGAATCTGTCATATACAGGCTTTCCTCAAAATGTGGGCAACTGAGAAGATGTGTAAGAAGATCCAAGGTTCTGAAGTAATTTTTTGTCTTTAACAATAAGCAATGTGTTTAGCGCAAGACTAACCGTGATGCCTGGTGGTGGCAGCATCATGCTATGGGGATGCTTCTCAGCGTCGGGTCCAGGAAAGCTTATGAAAGGCAAAATGGATGCAGCAAAGTACAGGAAAATTCTAGAAGATGACCTTTTGAAATCTGTAAGAGACCTGGCATTTGGGAAAGGATCTTTAAGCAAGACGATTACCCCACAAATACCACCAAAGCCAAACTGGAGTGGCTAAAAAACAAAAAGGTCAATGTCCTGGTGTAGCTAGTATTGACTCATGGCTGCAATTGCTGCCAAAGAACACAGCAGAGTTAGAACACAGCTGAATAGAACACGGCAGAGTTAGAACACAGCTGAATAGTACACGGCAGAGTTAGAACACAACTGAATAGAAAACACGCGACTTAAAAAACTGCTAAATAGAACACCCAAGTTAGACCACAGAAAAGTAGAACATTGCAGTTAGAACAAAGCTGGGATAGAACACAGTAGATAGCTGGGAGCAGCAGAGGGCTGGGGCAGTATAGGGCTGGGGGCAGTAGAGGGCTGGGGGCAGTTGAGGGCTGAGGGCAGTTGAGGGCTGGAGGCTGTTGAGGGCTGGGGCAGTAGAGGGCTGGGGTAGTAGAGGGCTGGGGCAGTAGAGGGCTAGGGTAGTAGAGGGCTGGGTTAGTAGAGGGCTGGGTTAGTAGAGGGCTGGGGCAGTAGAGGGCTGGGGTAGTAGAGGAGTGGGGCAATAGAGGGCTAGGGTAGTAGAGGGCTGGGTTAGTAGAGGGCTGGGGCAGTAGAGAGCTGGAGGTAGTAGAGGGCTGAGGGCAGTAGAGGGCTGGGGCAGTAGAGAGCTGGGGCAGTAGAGAGCTGGGGCAGTAGAGAGCGTGGGGTAGTAGAGGGCTGAGGGCAGTAGAGTGCTGGGGCAGTAGAGAGATGGGGGTACTAGAGGGCTGAGGGCTGTAGAGTGCTGAGGGCAGTATATGTTGTGGGGGCATTAGCAAGCTTGAGGAAGTAGAGGGCTGGGGGCAACAGATGGCTGGGGGAGGTAGACGGCTGCAGACCAGGAGCGTCAAACGCCACACCAGGGCCATGACAACATCCCCTTTGACAGGAAACACTTAATACTGAGCATCTCAGCACCTTGTGTGTTTATCAAAGATATATGCTGTCTTACTTATAGGCCCCAGAATCCTCTTTCCATCCCACTTCAACTATGCTGACAGAGATAGATATACAAGTGAAAACACAAGGGGCCAGCAGACCCTGTCAGATGCAATACACAGACACTATTCATTAAAACAAAGGCGGCCATAGATCATCTGAAAAGAAAATATATTATCGTTTATAAAGAAACAATCATGATAAAGCTATCATAACACAATAGTCAAATCAAATGATAACCAACGGTGTTCCCATAAACACTTCTATTTGATTTAAGTTTGATTAGTTATTGTGGGTTTTTCCTGTAGGCCTTTGCAAATGCATTATTTACAACCTTTAAGTTTAAGGCCCTTGTCAAATTTCAATCGCTTGTTGTTTTGTTATTTTTTATGACTTACCGTTCAATGAACCACCAGCTATTGAGTAATCATGAGATTCTTTGACCTATTTTGCCCCCTAGTGGTGCTAGATGATGCAACGTTCCATCCAGAACCAGCCGCAGTTGATTCTCTCCACATGAAGCCTAACCAGCTACACGCTGCGTGTACCTTTGCATCAGCTGCAAGGAGACACTCTTCTTTATGCACTTCAGGGTAAACATTTTTTTTATCTTTTAATAAGCTAATTTTACCAGATATAACATATGTTGCTTTGTAATTTTGACAGTTAAAAAAGTTGAACATTTTAGATCTTAATAAAAATGTATTTGCAGATGTTCTTTACAATGCTACAAAACCACTTGTAGTTTATCCCAGGGTTTCTTTCAGATGTGAACTGTCCTAACTTGTGTGTAAAGTAATACTTACTCTACATCAAACGTTTCCATTTAGTTGCATAGCTTGTTATGCGAGTTAGCACGATTCAGGGTTTCTCATCCTTTGTCAATCAGTTCTTTATGTTTGCTGTTTTCCAGAACATTTTAAACGCATACATTGTTAATTCCAAATCTTGAAATTATATCTACCGCTATATTTAAAATGTATTTAACAATATATTAACAATTTGGAAATCTATAACTTGTAGCATAGCCAGCGGATAAGAACAAATTTGGAGGGTTTAGTAAAAGCAAAAGACACATTTTGTTTGGACCTTTGTTTGGCTCAACTGATGACACACCGTTATATAATCCTTAAAAAACTCTCATAACCTTTATAGGGGTCATTTTGAGGTGATTCGACAACAGTCCAACAGCTATGTGAAACATTCAGAACTCCCTGATAGGGCCACCAAATTTCACACACAACTGGTGCATGTCAACAGAAGTATTTTTGGCATCACTGCTATTTCTAATATGGTTGCCAACCAGTTCCATATATTGGACATGACTCACAAGCTAATATCTTCAAAGACACTTGATACATAGCTTTGTGGGGTTGAGATGGATTCCAATGTTTGAGGGGAACAGTACAGCTGTGTTAACGTTGTTTTGGGGTTTGAATCCAGGGGCACGGCAGGGGGCCAGGGGGTCCAGTAAAAGGTAACACACAATTGTCTCAGTGCTGCCTGGTGTGGCAACATTGATCTCGGACCGGCCTGCCATGTCCCGTCACGCTCTAGAAATTAATTTTGGAGGACACGTTTTTTTTGCTTTACTCTACAATTACTAAGCCACAACTGTTTTATTTGGCCATGATATTTCCCGTTGATTTCTCACATAGGCCGGACATTATTTTTCAGCCCAAAAGAAATGTCGGTCCTTATCTGAGAAATCAACAGGCAAATATCACGGCCGAATAAAACAGTTGTGGCAAAGACATTCTGTGAAACATCGTTATTACATATTGCAGACACTTCCTGCAATTACATTGAAGCATTTTGTTTAATGAAATCCAATGCACGCCACCTATAAGCCATCAGAGTGCTGTGGTTAGTGATTAATTAAGGAGATATGGAACTGACTGGCTTTTGTTATGGAAAACAGGTACTTCTTGTAATCAGGCCAGCTTGTTGGTGTTGCTCTTGGGAAGAGCTCCCCCTCTCTTCAGGGAAGGAAGGAGTCTGACCGCGGGCATTTGTTGTGTCAGATGTCTTGAGCAGACAGTCACATCAGCCCTGGCTTTCAGCTCTGGCGTTCTTCCCTGACACAGTATTGGTCAGTTCACACCCTGGCCACTTGACCAGGTCCACAAGGTAATCATTCACAGGACGCTGCTATGCGTCTACCATCTGTTTGGAAAGGAATCAAAGCATTTATTGTTTAAATATGTGGATTCTATCTATGTTGTTGTAGTTTTAAAAGGTTTGCTGGAATTTGCACATGCTCAAGGTTTCAAAAAGTATTTGTATGGGATTGCAAGTTGTCCATGTCTATCTGACATTACAGGAAATATATTCTCCAAAACTCCATGCATCCAATTGCATATGAACTGTAAACACCTGAAGTACCTACAAAATAATCTGTTTCTATCTGTGTAACTGTGTGCCGCCTCTAAAGTGCTTGGTAAAGAGAAGACATCCGTTTTGAAGTGCCAGTCAGTGCTAATGGATGTCTCTGACTTTTATGACAGGGTTAGTATGATAACCTGTAAACCATTTCAGAGGTATGCAAACAATGACCATTAAAGTTCAAGCCTGCCCATTTGACACCGATAGCAACTGTACAACCTTGCAGCACTTATTTATCGCTCACACTGTCTCTATCTCTCTCTCTCTCTCTCTGTCGCTCAATCTCTCTCTCTGTCGCTCAATCTTCTCTAAGTAGACCCAGATACTTCACACTAAATTAAGTTTCTCCTTAATAGAAAGTCAATCTTTCAGCTTGTTACTTTTTTGAAATGACCTCTGCTCTGACTGTTGGTCGCTTAGCCGTTTCTCAATTCATCTTGTCATGTTATGACCGGTTAGGATTAAGAACAGTCCTTCCTCTTGCAATTAATGTCTCAGAAATCTGCAATACACATGCCCTGACTGTTGCATGTGGTATCTCAAATGAAGGTTTGCAGCCATGGAGAAAGAGTGTGAGGCAACAATATAGTGTTGGTTACATTGTTCTAAAGGCACGTTCATTCACTGACTGCTAGAGGCAGTGCAGCTGTTTCCTCCATGGGCCCACACACCTCCTCTTTGAACCGTGCCAGAAATACTGCATCGGAAAATGAATCCAACATTGTGGCGCATTGAGCTGCTTCCTTGTCGTCAGTGG
Source organism: Novumbra hubbsi (assembly GCA_016801125.1). Lineage (NCBI taxonomy): Eukaryota > Metazoa > Chordata > Actinopteri > Esociformes > Umbridae > Novumbra > Novumbra hubbsi. Next base: position 16,896 of record JACXGK010003298.1, on the reverse strand, counting down.
GGCCATCAGTGGCAGGTTGAAACGGGAGGTTAATAAAACATGACTATAGGTAACTTTCACTACGCACAGTAAATGATTTACAACAGCCTCCCCGTTACCACACGCCGACATCAAACGTTTCATTTGAATCTCGTTCGAACGTTGATTCGATGAAGGAGGTTGCACAGACTGACAACTCCTCGTCGGCACATTCCTTGATCTTTGGGGTGAGACCGCCCGCACAGCTGTCCAGTAATGGCCGAAGGTCATTAGAGCTGTACAGCACAGGGCACTCAGCGCAAGAGGGAGTCTCTTAGCTCCTCGAGCCTACGGGCGAGCTGATCGCTGTGCCACCGCTGTGGGAGAATGCCTGTGGAGAAGGCAGTGCAGTTTCCTCCGGTTAACATGGAAAGTAAAATCACAGCACATGCTCTGGTTTGTTGTCAGCATTGGGAGTACAAGCCCACCACCCCAGGCCAACGTGTTCTCCCATGGCAGGACAAGGGACATCGTCACTCTTTGTTGACAACCTGACACACAGTTTGGTGGGATTGTCACCGCAAGAAGGAAGTTGTAAACTAGACTCTCCCAATCCAGGAAACCTCTTTTATTTGGGGATCAGCTTGCCTTGAGAACAGACACACAGGACCCGGGGAAGCAACAAAGATGAGTGTGCCTCTAACTTCCATTTAGTCGTTCCAATTTTAGCACATTCTTTTCGGTCAGTGGTATACGGGGATATCAGTTCATCTGAGTTTTATGAACACTTACATCCACTATGTTCTATTAGGTCTGATCACCACTAGAACATCTAACGAGAATCGACTGAAAGTGACACGTCTAAGCTTTAGGACTTGTTAATGTAGTGTTGATATCCTCTCATTCCAGGACACTTTGGTAACTCCAACCCATTCATTATTTCAAACACACACACAGCACTCAACTGCTAGCAGGGAGCTCATGGAATGGCTAATTTGCCATGCTTTTTATTGCCGTCATATAGTTGGAGCAGTAAATGCCGGTCTGACTGGGCATTGTGCTTGGCTGTTTAGTACTCATCAAACACTCCCAGATCTCCCAGGATGTGAAAACTGTCAACATTCAAAACTCAGCCTAAACTCAACGCTGATTAAAAGATGCAAACAGAACGCATTGGTAATAACGAATACAAGGTATGTTTTATGGAATGCCTCGTTTATCTTTACATGAAAACATATCAATCACGTCCCTCTGAGACGTTGTTGCAGCGCGTGAACGTCTAATGAAAGGGCTGAGGCACGAGTGGGATGCGGTTCTACAATCCAGTCCCTGATTGGCCGGTTGTCCGTGGCACGGCGGCTGTGGTGTGCAGGGATTGGCAGCTCCATAACTCCTTTAGACACGTCTGTCATTCGAGGTCAACGGCCCACCGGGGAGGTCCCCCCCCCCCCCCCCCCCCCC
>JACXGK010003298.1:0-15377 GCA_016801125.1 Novumbra hubbsi | reverse complement strand
ATGGTGAAGTCGTGCGGGCGTTCGCGGAGGGCCGTTCCTCCACCGAGAGGCAAGGAAATGGTCACGCTATATCGTCGGTAACATTGTGTGGTGGTAACACTGCCTGTGTTAAAGTGTTTTCTGCGAAACCAATGGTGTGCTTTATTTCCTGGTGGGACTCTCCCGGAGGCCCTCTCGGCGTCTCTCACACAACACTATGCTCCATTCATTTACACCACCTCGGGGCCCCTGAAAGTTCCAGTCATTTACACCACCTCGGGGCCCCTGAAAGTTCCAGTCATTGTTTGATTGTTCTGCCTCGTCTGGCCGTTCGTATTGGCTCAAGTGTGAAATACAGTACAGGGCAGGAAGGAAGAGGGTCTGGGGCGGGTAGGGGAGGAGGGGGGAGGGTGAGCCCCAACCATAAAGCTTGGCAGACGGCCCGATGCATTGTTCACCAGCACCATTCCAGCACAGTCTCATTGGATCCTTCCAGCCACACTGCACATCCTGTCGTTTTATTGGCACTAAAGGTCTCCACTGGCAGCCAGACACAACATGTATCCTGATCACACTGGTTGCTTGCTTTTGTTTCACCATAATGCTCCTAGCTGAGCCTGAAGACAGGGTGATGGAGGAATTAGAATGTACGGACGTTTAGGGCCACTGGGCTCGGAGGTCGGAGGGGGGCACTCATGGCGGTATAAGTAGTGATATGCTGATGTTTGCTGCGCGGTCTTGTAGATGGAACATACTTCGCATACTAACACGTTCCCCACCCTGTCCAACCAAATCTCTTCTTACAGCACCACCTTGTGGCACGGCACTATGGGCTTCAAACGGGAAAAGTTATCCTGCATTCAAATAAAACACGTATTAGCCATTCTCCTTCGCTACACAAGCGCATGAAATGATGTGGTTTCGTTCCTAAAAATATACTTTTTGTTGTCGTAAAGGTAAATCAGAATCAAATCCAAATGTAAACGTTTTTATGCAATTACTTTCATAGCGGTCCGACGTGTTTTCTTAACCGGAAGTGATTTTTATTAAATGTTCGATGAGTCTTTGTTTTTTAAATAACTCAATTATTTTATAGGCGGACCACATTGAGCAATTCTTTTGGTGTCCTCCACAGGTTCCGGCAATGTGCTCTACAGCCGTCTGGAAACTCTTTCAACCTGTGTAAGATCCTGAACATGACTGTGAATCTCATTTTAACTGGGATTGCTCCCTCTGGTGGTGGGGTCCAGACCACTCCAGGGAATTACTGACCTGTGTTTGCCTATCCCAACCAACAGGGGCTGTGTTATGAGATGAGCACAGATGCTGATGCCACCAGTTGCCTGTGTTTGCCTATCCCAACCAACAGGGGCTGTGTTATGAGGTGAGCACAGATGTAGAGGATCTGTCCCTACAACTGACTGCTGGTCTGCGATCAGTTTCAACTTTGGCATGTGAAGAATACCGTTTTTCTTTGAAATTCCACCCCTTTTGTATTCCTGTGGCGTTGTGTTTAAAGCAAACGGTTTGCAGTGGAACTTGTTATGACAGGATGATAAAATACCAATAAAACAAAGTATGAATGCATAACATTTAGGTTATGGTTCTTTTATTAAATGAACATTAACCTACCGATACTTTGTCTTTCTCACTTTCTTTCAGTTTATTTTCCTTTTTATTCTATTAATCATGGCAAGAACGCAACATACGATGACAGGCTGCAGTTGAGAAGTTTGTTAAACGTTACATTGCAGAGGATGAGAGCTTTTGCTGAGTCAGGAATCCCCTAATTAACAAAGTCTACGTTAATATAGGGGTGTGTTCGTGTGTGTGTGTGTGTGGTAAATTTGCCGTCAAGATCAACAGAATAAGAAGGGTAGGTTAACGCACAAATCATCCATTCTTCAAGTCTTAAATCCTCCATTTTGAAAGACACTGTTGCCTTTCTGTATAAACAGTTTAGACGGCACCGCAATCACTGTCAAAGTGGCATGTGTTTAAAGACACTGTAAATCAACCTCGTCTGCATCTACATCTGCACCACATAGTTAAACAAACTAAACACCAGTGATCCAAGAGGGCCCCCTGCAGTAGGTAGGACATACCTAAAGAGAGAGAGAAGAAGAAACGTCCCCCCTCCCTCAGTACAGTATTCCTCCGGCGGGTAGCGGTGGTGGACACTGACCCGTCTCTGTGACTGGAGAGGTGGAGCCGAGCCAGAGTCTGAGGGGGCCCGGGAGGGTGGAGCTGGACCAGGGCTACGGCCAAGCCGCAGTGTTGCTTCTCTTAATGTAGCGTGGAGAGGATGATGAAGTCCCCATCACTCCTGGTCATCTTGAAGAAAGACAGCGTTTAATACGGGGTGCGCTGTGGTCTCAGCGTTCCGAGAAAAGTTTGGAGTCTTTCTGCCGCGTACGGTTTCCGCTCAGCCGAGACGAGAGACGACTGATTGATGGCAGTCGTACCGGCAACAAGGTGTTATCTCTAAATGAATATGTAAAGAGATATTTCTTATTGAGTGAATTTGTGTAAATTACAATTAACAGAAGTGCCATGTTGGTTTATTGGGTGTGGAGGAATATACTGACCCAGTCCACAAGCTGCATCTGAACCACAGCAGAGTATACAGTGCTCCCTTTATGGGCCCAGGTTCAGAGACACTTTCCCACACGCATTGGTTTACTACTACAGTACAATGGCCTCCATTACTGGACTAGAAATCTATGTCCCTGTGGGGAAAAAACTCCACTGCTTCCCTTAACATTGTCCACATAGCGTTTTTAAAATCTGTACTCTATTTCTCTCCCCCACCGTTGGTTACGATGCCATTGAAGTCAGTGGGGTCGAGCACTGCTGTCCGTAAGAGTTGTCCAGCTGAAAAGAGCACACTGGATCAGTAGGGTACATGGAAAGACACTGTTGGGCTAAGATGGACTCTGCCGGGCTTACTCTCTTGGCCGATGGGGAAGAATATACACAAGTTATTTTCTTAATTATTATTAAAATCTTACTATTAGTAATAGATACTTTTTTGTTTCATATATTATTTGTTTAAACGCATATTAGAATAACATCTTAGTATATTGCAACAGTGGGATGTTATTGTCCTAAGAGGCAGTGTTTTCGTGCGTAGTTATTATGATTACACTACAGTGGGATGTTATTGTCCTTCAAGAGGCAGTGCTTTCGTGCGTAGTTATTGTGATTACATTACAGTGGGATGTTATTGTCCTTCAAAAGGCAGTGCTTTCGTGCGTAGTTATTAGGATTACATTACAGTGGGATGTTATTGTCCTTCAAAAGGCTGTGCTTTCGTGCGTAGTTATTATGATCACATTACAGTGGGATGTTATTGTCCTGTGCATGTGAGCCTGGTGCCAAAGAACCAAATCATTTCTGGACGGACAATAAAGCTTTTTGCAGTTGTTCGCCACAAACCTTGTGTGAACATGTGACGCTTCCTCAGTATATCCTCTAATGGCGCAACATCAAACACAAAGCACATCCTTTGGCACTGCAGGTGTGAACAGGCTATGTTCTGTTTGTTTGGAGCTGTAGTGGTGGAAGGTAATGAATTAGAATCTGAGGCACCTTGACGATTAGTCTAGGCTGCTGCCCAGCCCTGCAGGAAATGAAGTGGCCTTTATTTAACATTACAAATTACAGTTGAGACGCTGCGAAGAGAGCGCCAATTTAGACAGACGTGACAAATGGATTCAAAGCAGCAATAATTCCCTCCAAAATGCCTGTTGTGAAAATGCAAGAGATTAAATGACAGAGGAGGTGATAATGTGTGATACTCAACGTGATTATGAGCATAATGTGGTTAGTTTGTAATGAACATGTCTCTTCCTGTCACAATTACATGAACTTCAACACGGTATGACATCATGGTGAATTACAGCCTTACAAATGATTGCTATGACTGCAGCATTTTGTAAAGGTCTCACAGTACGAAGCTTGGGGATACTAAAGTATGTATTTTAAAGTTATTACGGAATGAAACATGCCCCGGGTTTGACGGCACCGTGTGCCAAATGGGGATTTTAGATGTACCCAAAGGAGATACATTTCTCTGAATGGATCTACATGCTATACATCTATATTAGTCATAGTGGTTACGAACCCAGCTTCATGCCATCACATCATTCCACCCTGCTATTGGGACGTTGCCTGTTGAGTAATGAAGTGCTGGGGTTCAGTAATGAGGCTGTTTACAGGGAGTGCTTGTTTCACATGAATCAGGCCCAGTATGTGGTTCCATAAATATGAGCTCTGCCCTGCACGCAGCCAGCCAGTCAGAACCTCTTCTTTTTTTCTTTTTCAGGAAATGGGAGTCAACTTCCTGTGGAATGAGTAAAGAGGAAACGTGAGAGGGGCGGGCCCGGCCCACAGCCAGGACAGTCTGAAAGGAGAGGGTCTGGAAAGCCGTGGCCCTTTCCTCTGGCTGGTCCTGGTCCAGGACTCCCCAGGTGAGAGTGATGGAACAATAATACACATTCTGAGTGTTCTTTTCATTAGCTGCACCGTTTCATGTTTTTCATCATCCTGCTGAGAGGAACGCGGAGACCCTTATTTCTGAACTGGACAAATGACTCTTTCCCCTCTGGGAGATGCAGCTGCATTCAATATTGAGCATGTGTGTGTGTGTGTGTGTGTGTGTGTGTGTGCATGCGTGCACATGCACTTATGTGTGTAGGAGCATGTGTGCTCTTAGGGGGGTCGTGGATGGGTATAAGGATTTTGTGTACCCTGCTTGTGGAAATAATAAGTCACCACAACATGTTCATAGAGCCAAAGACAAATGAGCATATAGCCAGTAAGCATTTAGTTTACAAGGACCCTGGAACCTGGTTTCTACTCATTTCTATTAGCCGTTGACGTGAGGCCATGTTTTTCATTTCTAAGTGCCTCTGTTCACTGGTCCTAGTGGTTTGGAAGCATGACCTCGATATGTCAGCTGTGTAACCCTATCAATCTAGCCTGGTTGAAGCCATGTTAAGGTATGCTGGCAGACAGTATGTGGAACACGTTATTGGTGATTCATATTAGCCCTTAACCCAACTAATCCCCCCATTAACTCCACCTGCAAACACCTCATATCCCAGGTGACTCATTTTCTCAATTACTAATGCCATTAGTCTGCACATTCCATTCACTTAGACAGGTTTGCCTTTTTCAACACCAGCATACATCCTGGTCTGTGAAGAGTTCATGAGTTTTCTGTCCGAAGACATTATTATATACGTTCCCTGTAGTCCCAGTATTTCGACTGCTTTACAGTTATTGCTGCACAGGCTTGAGTGATAAATCTAAATATTTCTTCCACTAATGCAGAAGCTTACAGTTTTGAACAGCTAATGAAATACATTTGGTGTATTCATAAGGGGTTGGCTTCTCCATGAAAGGTAATATGGGGGTTGACGTTTTTAGCCAGTTAGGTTGACCGTTTATTTTCCAAGAGGCAGCGTCTTGAATTACTCTTTTACGCTCCTTGAGGCTTCATAGCCATTGATTTAGAGATTTTTATAGAAGCTGGCATAATATGGACAGAAACATGACCTGTCCTGGTTTGACTGCACAAAAAAGAAATATCAATAAAATGAAGACTTTTCTCAAAATTAAACCAGTGGAATTGTGTGGAAATAACCAACTGCACTGTAAGATATTGGCTGATAATGAGAATGACAGTACAGCCCAGGTCAATATATTGCTTCTCATCATGATCATCAAAGCACCATCCATCTCTCTACGCAAACACCGGTGACACTTTAATTACAGTTGATAATGCATTCATCCTGTCAGACTGAGGTGATAATCAAGCTCCATCCACAGAATGCCAGCCACATAGACAATAGTCATCCATGTCTGAGCCAGATCAAACACATTTGTTATTAACTGATAAAGATGTCAATTTAAAAGCTCTGAAGCACAGGCTTGAAACGCTTTTAATGGATAAACAGTTCCTGATTTGTTTACCGGAGTGTAGTATTTTAAGGAGAAATATACTTCCTCCTTAGGATGTGTTTGAGATATGTGGATTTTATGTTTAGCTAAACTATTTTGAATAACAACAAAGTAATATAATAAAAAAACATATTATCTTTTAACCAGCCTTGTATAATTGTCGATTGTTAAGAGAATATAAATGTAATTTCATGCTGCCAGGTTTTTTTATGGGTCATAAGTGCAGCCTACATACAACAGGTTTATGCCATTACTTTTTCCATTCAATTACATTTAAAAAACATTTAGACATATTTAAAATACAGTAGAAAATAAATGTTCTAAGGTGACAACAATGCAATGTGTTGTAAGAGCTTCATGATGGATGTTAGGTGTTGAACAGATTTAGGCGATTGGCTTAATTCTTAGACATGGACGCTTTGTAGATACAGTTATGCTTTTCAAGCTATGTAGTATAGTTTGACATCTAGCTTTGCTAGCTAAAGTTAAACTGAACTAAATTCAGGATGCTGCAAATCAGAGCACCATGTATAACATTAAAGCTATCTACTTAAAACAAGTGAGTAACTTGCTAGATAAAACCAACTAAATATGTTATTTTATTGTGTTTTAAGAAACATTCTCAGGTTTTTTAATCTCTTTAGCCTAACCACTATGCAATATTGTAAACATCACTAGGAGAACCCATTGAGCAGAGCAACTGTACTCAAGGGTAGTTTGAACTGGCTTTTTTTAGCCACAAGTTAATTGTGTTAAGCGTAGTCCTGAATCCTGGAGTATGGGAACCTACTTTCAACTTCCTCCACCATATCTTGAAATTAATCAACAAAATGAATTAGGAAAAGTCAACTTTTGCAGTTTTTGAAGTTAATTCCATCAGCATAAGACCCATGTATAGTTGAAACACACCGATAGCTACTCCACATAATTCTATTCAGGATTGCCTTGAACTTGCCTTGAACTTCATCTACACCTGCAAAAAGTAAGTGTTGATTCAAATAATTTAATTACGCAAACAACGCATTAACAAGGCCCAATCTTCTTTTTTCCATTAAATGTAAATTACAATTTAAAAAATGTTATTAAAAATGTGTCAAATAAAGACAAAACTCTAACACAATGAGCAGTATTTATGCTTCATGTATTTCAAATACAAAATAGTCATTTGTAATTTGTATTTGATGAAAATGGCTTTATATTGTGTATACAAATACTTTAGTGTTTTGTAGTTTAAAAATACTGTAAAATACTTTGCGAGAAGTCTACAAGTCTACATGTTGACATCATAGACAGGCTGATTCTGATTGGTGCCTGCTCTATATTTTCCCCACACGTGTTGAGATCAGTAGAGAACATGTACCCATATCCGGAGAAGAAGGTCAAGGTGAGAAACGTGTTGGTTGCCAACTTTCCATACATTTTTACCACAAATTGCTGACATTTTTAACAGTTCATGTTAAGTGCTGGTGTTTGTTTTAGTAGCCTATGCTAAATCATTAACCAATTAACGTTATGTTCTGGTTAACTGTTTGACCCGAGTTGCAGCCCTCACAGTTAACCTTAGCTTGCTACTTTCAGCCTATGTTAAGTTTTCATCGGTTGTGCACAGAAAACAATTGAAACGCAGCGTTTCAGTTCTATACAACATTATAATGCCACAATATGGTGTAACTTGTTAAATGTATTATTATATTTATGATCAACAACTAAATGATTCATTTCTTGGAAACTAGTTGATATGAATAAGGGTGCCAGCTGTTTTCTTCTTATGAATGACTTGTTTGCCATTGAGTCAGTATTGTTGATGCAAAGTAGATATTCATTTCAAGTAACAAAATTAGGATACAATTATGAGTCATTAGCAAACTGTTAGTAAAACATTAAACTGTTGGTTTCATTAAAACTAACCTTCATCTGGGTGATCACAAGGATATGTGAATATTTGATCTGTTAAATGGTTGCATATGTCAGATTTGTTGCATGACTCGTTAAACAGAGAAAAGCTGTTGCTATCAAACATTGTCTACTTACTTAACTGAGTGGTGAAGGGATAAATCAAACAGGCCGATAGATGGGAGGTTTGTTCAGTGATTTCATGCTCCCTTGTAAAAGTATTTTTAGTATTTTTTAAATACAGAAATACAGTAGTTTATTTTGTGATGTGGCTGCTGTATTTTGTAGGTATACCAAAATGAAGGTATTTGGTATCTTATTTTAAAACACATTTTCATGTTTGATCTTTGCCCATCCCTGTTCCCACGCCACCCAAACATAAGAATGTGTAATGAATGTTTTGCTTATAAATCTGATGCCAAAAGCCTGCTATTTAGATTTATATACATGATGTGTATATGTGTATATGTTTGTGGGAAATACCTGGGTGGAGTGTATCTATGTGTGTGGGTAGCGCAAGTTTGTTTGTTTTTGGGTAGAGTCTAGTGTATTTGCATATTTTCAATACTGATACTGGCCAAAGAATACCCTTTGTCATCTAGTGATTAACAGAGTGATGGCCCTTGTCCAATGTTTTCAGCCTCCAAAGCAACCTAAGCTTGAGAGTATATATTTCTTGTCTGTTTGTTTCTAACTCTAGCTAACTTCTAAGTACATGTTGCACATGACTAGTTAAGCATCTAACAGTTTACTGAGACAACGCTGAACTGTCAATCTATGGCCGAATCCGTATTCATTTGAGAATAATTCTAAATGAAAGTTTTCTTGCAAAGTCTGCAGGCTGTATATTCATCATATATTTTATTATCTTTCTTTAATGTAGTATTTGATGCGCTTTGGTATTCTCATTAAAGGAGCAACATTTTGCATTGTAATATCATAAAATGTCTGTAATGTCTTGATGGAATCTCAATTCTCCTTTAATGCAAATGTAAAAACCCTTTTACTTAAACCTATCCATAAAATAATTGTTGTTATAAACACATAGCTAATCAATTACACATATTCCGCCTTAAATCCAGAGAAACTTTCTCCTTAGTTTGGTCATGCAACTAACTTTTGTCTATATTTGTATTCATTTTGTACAGATCTGAGACTTTTACACAATCAAATTTTTAAACCTTTGGGTTGTATTTGTTATATGTTTTTTATTTGTGCATAAGGTAGAATGACCATGTTACCTCAGTTAGCTGAGAAAGTTTGAAAGTGAGTAGTTTAATGACATAGGGCTTGTATGGGCAACGCTGACCACTTTTACAACCAGTGGCCTAAAATTCACCATTTATTTGTAGCTTTTCATCAAACATATTTGAAAATAAGTAATGAGTACACCGTCTCTATGTGGAAAAGAACTGTGATTGTGTTGTCCCATTGGAATATGGTAAAGATGAAGCAAATAAAGCCAATCTGTAACAATCCTCTACTGTGAACAGGAACAATGCATCCAGTTTAGAATATTCTACCTCACCAAAAACAATGTAACTAGCCACTAGAGACAGGGGAAATATGTGACTAGTACATGAAATAACACACAAGCTCTAGAATGTTCTGGAATTTCCTTCAAAGTAAACCCCCTAACAAATTATTGAAGCAGAATTGGAAAAGTACTTAGCAAAGGCATACTTTTACAATACACTGTATCTTGCAAAACTTATCTTGAGAAAAATATACATCTTTGGTCTCTGCCCACTACTTCCAAAGATGTATATATAACAAATCTAAGCATCAATTTCAATTGGACACTGGTGAAGCAATTTTGTCATGTTTTAGAATGTTTCTGCCCTACATAATTCACCACATAACTCTTCTAAACACTGCAATTATTAATTGATTTTTGGTCCAAAATTTCTAAAAAGCATAGTACCCCTTTGGGAAAATAAACCCACATTGGTATCAGATGTTTCATTTGTGTGAAACCCTCCAGAATGTCAGGCCCGTTACTTCTTGTTCAACAGTATTCCTCAGCCTGGCCACGGGGCTTCTCCCTGAGGGGAGTGGGATTGATAACCTGATGCTTCATATTTCAACATCCGGTGGGCTATCTGGCTCTCTGACCATCTGTGCTACTTCCATACATTGTTTAGGAGCTTTTGCCATTTGTGCTAGTGAAACTGTATCCCATTACAATGTCGACCCACTTTGGCACAGGGTTCTGTGCCTCCATCACAGCACCTCAACCCATAATGAGCTACAATCAACACTACGTAACCATTGTAGTTGTATTAATATCACTAAAGCTTTGCCATGTGTTAGAACCACAGGACACATAAGTGTGTCCCTGGGTCTGAGCTGTGGCTGGCTGAGGCCATTTTGAAAGGCCTTCTGACCCTGTCTAATGACCCACCCCCTTTCCACATCTCAACAGAGTAGGAGGGACAGCAGTAGAGGGGAGTGAAAGGGAAATTGTATTTTCCTTCACACCAAGGAACCTCCCCAAGGCAGCATGTGCTGCGGTGGTGTCTGCAATCTGAGCTGGGAGGTTCATGCTGTTAGGAGATAATTAATACAGGGATCCAATTTCGCCCACTTCATATTCAGTAAGATGTGATTATTGAGGTGAGAATGAGCATCATATGGTGCTTTGTTTGGCATGTGGGCTAAAACAGCGGAGAAAACGTGATATTATTTCTGCAGGGTTCAAAACTCTGAATGCAATCACTACTGTAAGATGTTCATGGATAAGAGAGTCTGCTCAATGTTTTGCTGCCAATGTGAAAGTGTAAACATTATTTAACCATCAAACAGTGATTCTGTTGTGTTTGCATCCGGGAGCCACTGAGCATGGACTAACCTTGCACAGGAAGTAGCTCCTCGACTAGTTTTGTTGGAATTGATTCTGGTTGACCATTTCTGGGTTTAGAACCCATCACTAATTTTGTCAAGTGATGCAGAATAAAAAAATGCCTCCATTGATGCCAGGTCAGGAAGGCTCTGACTATTGTATATTGAGATTTGGAAGACTAAACCTATTTACAGTTACAGTTATTTGTTTTCTAATGGTGATGAACTTTTGATCAGAAAGGTTCATATTTTCCTTACGCATGAAGAGAAGACCAATTTCTCTTTGTGAGCATTACTCTTTTTATTACTTTGCAACTGTATCAAAGAGACATTTCTGATTATTTTTGTTAATCACACTAAGGTTGGAGATATATGCTGATCAAACAGATGTGAGGGCTTTTCGGTATTAACTGTTATGTCAGTCGAGGCTAGCCTGAATACTTCCAACTTTAGCTCTAACTTTCTGGAGGCTCGCTTGATTATTGTAGTTTAGTGTACCAGGTAGCCAATTTCTTTAGTTTTTTTGAGAGGTGCAACCATATACAAAGTATTTTGCAGTGTTGAGTTTAGATCAATCAGAACCTTTGCAATGGATAGTCAGAGAATTTATAATACAGGTTTTAAAAGTCATTGTTTAAGTTTGTTTCAATATTGGTCCAATATTACTGGGGGTGGATCATTAGATCCACAACATCTATTTTGCATGACAAAACTGATTGGGGCAGGGCACTGGACCCTCAAAACCCATTGGGTCAATTATGGCTCCAAAATGGGGTCATTGGATTTTTTTCATATGAATATTAAAATCGCCAAAAATTATAATATTATATGCCATTACTACAAGGTTAGACAAGAATTCTGGAAAACTCACTGAGGAACTTTGTGTATATGGCCCTGTAATAGTAGCTATGAAAAAACGATTTATCAGCCTGGTTAGCTTTCAAGGATAAAACTTCAAAAGAATGAAAACCAGTGATGTGTTTATGAGTTCATTTATACTTAGTGTCATAAATATTACAACACCCTCCATTCAAAATGCATAGGGGGATATGATCACTAATGTAGCCAGGATGAGAGGCCTCATTTAGGGAAATAAATTAATCAAGCTTTAGCCAGGTTTCACACAGGCCAATAACATACAGTTTATGATCAGTAATTAATTAATATACTGCAATTGCCTTTGAAGCAAGGGATCTTAAATTGAGGAGTCTTATTTTAAGATGTGAGGCAATGCAGTCATTTTTATTCATGACCGAGGTTGAAGAAGGCTTTATCTTAATAAGGTTGCTATTGTAAGAACTAGCTTGCTTTATTTTCCTTACCCTGGAAAGAGTCACAGTCTCAATAGGCAAAACATTGCTACTGTAACTGCTCTGGCTATTGACAGCCTCTACTATGCTAGCAGACTGAGGGTATAGGAGTGAGATAACTGTTTATGTTCCTGGATAAAAGTGCACCACTCCAGCTATGATGAAGTCTGTCAGCCTTCAGCAGATCGGGCCCGACCCGATTTTTGTGAGAGTCCCAAAAAGAGAGACAGTTATGCAGAAACTCCACCGCTTAAGACGGGCAGAACTCTTGGAGGGGTCAGAGACAATTACTTAATTTCGACACATCTTTCTAGCTAATTTACACGCTATTGCTATGTTCTGCCTCGTAACCTCTGATTGTTTCATTATAATGTAATTGGTGCCAATGTGAATGACAATATCTCTGTACTCTATGTACTTGTTTGAGATTTCGCTAGCTCCAACCCCAGATTTGCGGCTACGTCGGTGGCTCTGCCCTCCAGTAAACAGTGTACGATTGCTGACGGTTTTCTGACGTTGGTAACTCATAAAGAAGAATTTAACCTCAGTTTATATCAGGGCTGCCCAACCCTGTTCCTGGAGATCTACTGTCCAGTAGGTTTTCAAACCCATTTGTGACTAACCTGATCAAGCTTTTCATCCGGGTAATTATTAGAATCTGGTGTGCTAAATCAGAGTTGGAGAGAAAACCGTCAGGTCAGTAGATCTCCAGGAACAGGGTTGAGCAGCCCTGGTTTGTATGAAGTACATTTTATTTTGGCAGATGGCCAGGTAGGTAACAGCAAGTAACGTACAGCACATCAGTACTTCTACAATACAGAAATGGTGCCAAAATCAATGTTGTTTTAAATATATTGACTATTCAGTCAATTTACCTTCATGCAAGCGTGTTTCTTTTTGCCAATCTCCCATGAAGGCCATTGCTGTGAAGCAAAAATGGGTGGAGATGGGTCTCCCATGGGTCTCCCATGGGTCTCCCATCTCCACCGTGGAAGATTGTAGGTCTGTTCAAACTGCCATAGGACTGCTTGTGGCACTATTCTTGCCTGGATACTCAATGTTTTAGGATAGCCTGTTCTAGACATTAACCGTTGTGCCATTGTCTCACAATTTTTTATTAAGAAGCTTCAATGAAAAACAGAAATTCAACGCCTTGGAAAGGTTCTTATATCCTACCCTCCTTAGTGCTTTTCAAGAACCATATTACGATGACGTTTTTGTGAGGAATGGCACCAACCGTGAGACCTCCCAGAGACAGGTGTAGTGTTTTTTACTTTAACGTTATGTACCTATTTGTGTCAATCAATGGCAAAAAACATTGTTAAATCCATTTTGATATCATTTTGTGGCACAATCAAATAAACCAAAGGGGTTTAAATACTGTATCTACTACTAGAAGGTTTGTCCTTTGTCTTCACAGTCAACATGAAAGGTTAACGTAGATTTTGTAAAACCCAGCCCCCAGTCACCTTCTAGACTCTGCCCTTTCCTGGGTGTCTTGTTTCATGCCCACAGACCCCTCATCGCCCACTCACCTGCCTGGCGCCGGCTGCCGAAGCCCTGCTAAACCAGATGGCTAGTTTATTACAGAAAATGCACCCAGCTTTCCCTTAATCCATTATGGCAATTAACAGAGGGCCTGGTGGGCACACAAGGATATCAACCTGTTTGTCTGAGGGCTCACGGCTGTTTAGTCAACGTTACCTTATCAGGATCTCAGAACCGCACCGGAAGTGAGGAGCCAGACGTACGCCCTGAGGAACGCTGCGACTGTGAACGTTCCTGTTATCGCCGGCTTAACTCTCTTCAGGTGGAAACGGGCCACATATTGAAGAGGTTTGAACAGTGTTTTTCACCTCATTCATTCTCCTCATGCTGTGCGTGTTCCCCATGGCGGAGCTGGACTAATTTCCTCATTAAACAAACGGTGGAGTTGACTGTGTTCCACGTGCCTTGTTTGAAGTTTCAGTTAGTTGGCCCCAGGATATGTGCTGTGCTGTACAGGCGCGTGGCTACGCTACTCTCACTGAAGAGCAAAGATGTTTGCTTTGCTATTTAAAAGCCTTTGGTGAAGAACTCTAAAGTAGATGCAATTTTACTAGCGTTGTGTGCCTGGTGTATCTGTTACATACTTCCAATTCAAGCCTGCTGTAGATGTTTGAAATTCTGTTTTCTTGATGTATTTCTTTCTTGATGGCAGAGTATGATCTTTTCGGGTCACCGTGCTCTAAGCCAAAGACACATGGCCATGACTTTGACATGGTCTCATGTGACTGTCACATTTACACTAGGAGCTGAGTGACATGACCCGAGTCGACATAACGATTAGTGTGAAGGCATGCAGGAGCCAGTTAATAAATAAGTGGATCAATGAATGGCTTTAAGGCCCAGTAATGGCTCTCCCTGGACCTTTTGTCCTGATAAACACGCCCAAAACCGAATGTGGTCAAGTCGTGAACGGCAAACTCGCCTGCAGGGTGAAAATAGAGATCAGGCTTTGACAAATGATTATTATGAGTATGATGTTTCTCATCCCACAGACCAGTCTGCTTTCTCATTTCCTGGGGAGACGTCTGAGCCTCATCATCTCCACTTCTGTTCCCTGCCCGGAAACAGCCGTCTCTCTTCCCTTTCCCCTTTTATTGAATTCACACTTTGTCGGGAGGAAGATGTTTGATATGCAGAATGCGCCGTTCACGCATTACGCTGAAGCAATTCAAGCTGTTTGTGAAATGAGATTTTAGGCTTGTACTGGTTTGATAGGCTAGATAACAGCAATGAGTGATGAGTGATGTGCAGAAGATTTCACCATTATCCTTTATTGTTTTCCATTTGTTACCGACTGTGTTTGAAGACGCCTGACGTCTCCGGAGCCCAAACATTATTTTCACATTGTGATTACCAGGAATTTCAATTACCATGTTCAAATTGATGCTCAGGCTTTGATAACAAATGTCCTTGTTGAATAAGGAATAGATCATCAGATTGACGTTTCTAATGGAATTTAGATTTAACTCAGGCAGAATGTCTGCAATTTACAAGTTGTGAATTTATTGCGATAACACAAACGTATATGAATTCTCGTTTTTTTCAAGCAAAACTAGGTTTAGCTCCTGTATAGTACATAAAATCATGAATTTATTTGGGAAATAGAAAGTAATAATGTGGAAATTACAATGGAATGAGAATTGGACCTGGCTATGTTGAAATGGTTAAGGTTTATAGCTATGCTCACTGGAGTATGAATTAATTTGCAGCATGCAGTCACAATATTAATGAACAATTATTTATCTCAAATCTACACCATTCATACCATTTACAGCTTGACAGCCTGCACAATTATCACCGAAATGTTAATATATTCATGGTGTCCTGTACCTCTATCAT
>JACXGK010003297.1:0-46092 GCA_016801125.1 Novumbra hubbsi | reverse complement strand
CCCCCCCCCCCCCCCCTCCCTTTCCAGACGGACCTCAACCGCGCTCATATCAGACACGTTTTGACTTTTGGTTATTAATAAATACCTTTACTGAGATTTAAACAAACAACTTGGAGAGGATAGCCATACATTCATTTTGTGCTTGGTAAACGAGCTGGGGAACCTTTGTGGGTGACTGTCTAACACTGACTTCTGTCCTGTTTCAATAATCGGGTGACTACTCCTGCAAGAAGAAATGTTTTTGTGTATGAGGAGGTTTAAACAGAACACTGATTGCAAGGAATACATGGCTGAGCGGATGCCTTAGTTACACGCTCACTATTCACATAGAGTAAGAGAGCGAGGGTTTCAGAGAGGGTCTCAACAATCTCATCAAATCTATTCTCACGCTGTGTCAATGTGTATGATCTTTTGAATAGCTCAACAAAGCCAACCATGGTAAATTGACTTGCTTGGCCCGAGGTTTAAAACATTCCAATGCATTGAGACCTTGTGTTCCTGGCAAATAGTTATTTAGCATATCCGTATCCGTACTAAGGGCATTCTTCCTGGCTCGACCATTGCATTAAAAGTGCCATGCTCTTAGCATCTGTGCTACCTGGGGCAATACTTTTGTCCTGCCAATATAAAGAGAAGCTTTCATTGAAATGTATTTATGCCTATGCTGCGCGAAATGGCTTAATATATATGAGATTTCATATGATCGTGTTCTTCCCTCAACAAGGCATTGAACTCGCTGCTAATTACAACTAATAGTAGCTACTGTTCAGGAGGGAAAATGATTTATATGAGGAAGCTAGCTAACTTGAAGTATAAGTAGCAACTTTTGTGAGCAAAAATCATCCAAAATAGACATTAAAAACTACATCCCTACTTTATACAGTTCACTTGTCAACGACAGTTCTGGTTTCAAATAACCTGAACATGTGTTTCGCGGTCAGGATGGTTGCACGGCCGGAGTGATCAAGCTATGCAGCAGCACCTAGCAGCCCACCCAACAAGCTAGCATTGGGCTCCTCGTAGACTGTTAAATATTTATAGTACAGAAGAAACATTCTTCAAGTGGAAGTTCGATATTAGTAGTTCCGTAGCAAAGGATATACTAGACAGCCAGTTAAATTAGCTTAATACAATTTAAACCCCAAAATATAAGCAAAAAAAAACAACTCAACTGAATGGGTTTTCTCACATTCCGGCGTTTTCTTCACTCTTTGTGGTCATTGCTAAGCTAACCAATGGGCCTCACCTCATCGATGACCCAAACCTGTCTTCCTCCATAAGCCAAATATCTGCACGTCAAAAGCTCATGTAATCCTTCCATTTAAGAAGTGTAAGCCAATCTGACTGGATATGTTTGGCTTTGGAGTACATGTGGCTTGTCCCCAGAGGAACGGTTAACTGTTTGGCTGCCTCAGGGCGAGCAGCAGCTCTGTTATAAACCCCTGGGAGGGATAGCACAGAAGAAAAACAATGGTGGATGCTTTGTTTAGTCTGGGCCTAGGGGTTTACCACAGTGCGGCGTAGTGAAACGCAACTCCAAAAAGTCTTTAGGACTCCATTCCAAGCCGCTTATTGCATTTTGGGGCTTCTAATCTGCGTCCAAGACCGAAGGCCAAAACACACCTCACGCCAGACATGCAGCTAGACTAGAAGGATCAATCGCATTCGCTCACCAACCACGGCTGTTCTTCTCCCGTCCCTGGTCTCATCTCCTGTGTCATCTTGAAACCTGGCTGCTTGTGACATTCAAGTTCAGCCTCATGACGACTACGTCAGGCATCCTTTGGTCACTGTACCCCACTGTGTTCGCTCTACCCCACTGTGTTCACGGCTCCCACCTCCAAAAAGCCCCAAAAGGAGCCTTGTCTAAATAAATGTTAAGCTATGATTGTGCAGAATATCCCTCTAGCGGGCATTAAGGAGAATCAATCTTGTCAATCACGTCATGCCTCTGCGGTTGTGTGTTAACAGTACAGACCCTGGTGGCCTGCTCCTGAGGTAACAAGGGTGGACGTGGTGCTCCAAAACACACAAGTGATCAGTTCGCCGGACTGTTCTTGTTCTTGTGTCCCAAACATGCCCGGAGCTAGCAGAAGAAACGTTTGACTTTTTGGAGATTATATTATATTTTTTTAGGTTAGAGGAGTTATGGCTCCTGTCTGGCCTGCAATAAGTGTACAATAAAGGCTGCCTTTACACCAGAACGGGGTCAATGTGAGTAGTCCAATTTAAACAAAACCTTGATTAACAGTGTCAGTCTAAATCAGGACCTTGATTTCAGCACCAAACCAGGCCTGAGTTTAATTAGGGCACAATGGGGTGGAGGGGGGCTCCAAAGGTATTGGAGAGATGGGTGAGAAAGGGGACAGAGGGGGGTATGCAGGAAGAGAGTGTGGGTGTGTGTGTGGGGGGGGGGTGAATGTGGGTGAAAGACACCCACCAACCCATACATGTGGCCACCTGCTCTGTGGAACGGCTGGGGGTGTGTTTGGTTCCTACCCAACGGGGGCATGTGGCCAAGTAACCTTTACACCCAGCTCGATAGCTCGGAGCTGTGGGAGGAACAGATGCCAGGTATCACAGGTAGGGGCCACGTGGTCTCGCCACCGTCTTCGCCGAATAAACAATATAAAATGTTATGCCCGAGTGACATCACTTCTTGTGTCCAAGTCTCTGCATGGGGCGACGTTTAACACCGAACTGGAACTGAAACTCTTCCCCTCTTAGCAGACAACGAAGTCCAATGAACCCATAATATATGAATGTGATCCCACGATGTGTTTGACCTGGTGGTGTGGCAAATATGATATTAACATGGATGAATTAGCACATTAAACATAACTGTCGAAACGTTTATTCTGTGATGTAAATCCACACATTTGTGACTCATGGACAGTGACACACTACCAAGCCCACTCTATGATATGGAAACATGACACTGTTTAAATGGAAGGTCTGATCATGACAGGTTCGTCATAAGTCAGAATATATTTTCTGGTTTATTTGCATAGTCATTTGTGAATGTTTATTTCACTTGCTTGAATAAAATAAAAATAAACCTGAGGCAAATAATTTGTCGAGACCAGTGTCAATTGTGCATGACAAAGTTTAGTTAGCAAGAACGGCGTTGTCTCTTGAACACAACCATGTTGCTGTCCCATGTGGGATTTTCCCTCATATGGGCGTAAAGGCAATTACAGGAGCATTATGTTTTCCTGTTCCATATCGCACATCCTGACTATTTGCTTTCCTTTTTTTTCCTACATCAGTTTTACACAAATGTAAAAACAATATTTTTGGTTTAAGAAAATGCCACTCCACTGAAACATTTTCAAATTTTCTTCTAATAATAATACAATTTTTTTCAGGAAACTAAAATCATAAAATGGCAAAACTTTTTTGAAGCCAGACAGAAATTACGTTGATTATATCCATGTCTAATTGCTTACACAAAAAAAAGTTTGGTAGAAATTGTAATGGCAATGATTAGGGGTAGCAAATTATAAAGGAAAATAAATGTCAACAGAAGCCATGTTTTTTAGGAAATTTCGCTCAGCCAGTAAGAAGTAGCCCTTTCCCTCCTCATGCCTCCCAGTTTAGTATGCCATTGTGGGTTTTACATGAATGTCCCTTATTTTTTTTCCTTTTTCCTTATAATCCATTATATACCATTAAATACAACTCATTATTATTTGAATGATTATGTAATATATAATTCCTGCTGTCTTTAAATGCACAAGTAATGGTTTAATTCGTTGTAGTACAAAGATAATTGCAGTACCCTGGTGCCGCCAATCTAATTTGGAGGACTTGATCACGATCAAGAATGGTTGTGAAATTTGGACAGATCGTTTGAGGTCGTGCTTAGTGAAACCATAAAACCAGTCTATAGCTGCTTTTTAAAACGTATTGTTAATTGTAAAATGCAATGAAACATTATTTCAACATTATTTCCAATAATGTGTTACATTTTCATCTAACTTAATTTGATATCTACATCAAAATACAACTTGAAACGTAATAACTTAAATCTTAAAATCGAATTGATACAATTACTCAAAACCAGGGCCGGCCCTAGGCATAAGCAAAATAAACGCCTGCTTAGGGCACCCAACTACCAGGGGGCCCCAGGCAGCTAGTGAGCCGCAGACCACGAGACCAAGAGACCGGGGACCCCAAAATCATATTTTTCTTAGGGCCCCCAAAAGGCTAGGGCTGGCCCTGCTCAAAACATTTGAATAAACACATTGTTTTTAGTTTCTCAAGTATAGTGGCAGCCATACGGTTTATTTGTTCTAAAATGGGTAGGGGGAGTGTCACCTGAGGGGTTGTTTCACCCCATGTAACCCGTTACTGTAAAGTGTGATGGTAAATATAGCTAGCAATAATTCGTTTTCCAGTGCATTACTCTATTTGCCTCAACTATAGCTTGAAATTTACAATAACCCGCATTTGCTCTCATTAAGCCAGACTGATTTCAGGTGGGTTCTTGAAGAAGCCAAGCGGTTCATAATGAGTTCCTGGATGTGGGTCACCCAGTCAAGGCAGACGCAGGATATGGAGGATCTGGAAAAAGATTATGAATGGAGGAATCGTGTGCTATTATGACATCTTTTATTTTTAACATGTTCAGTGACGTTTGCTATCCTCAATGGAACAGGAGTCACTAAATATCATTTAGTACAACACCTCTTTCTCGAAGCAATATGTGCAGGTATGGAAAAAAAAAACAATAAGGCTCAGTACTTTTCGTTTCATTACACAGAAATTGGGGGATTGAGTACAAATAACTTTGGACCTGACCGTAAGCTTTTTCAAGAACTGCCTTGACCTCCCCCCCGGGGGAAAACATTTCCATAAAGCACCTCTCCCAGTGAACCAGGCTGCCGTGGAGCAGGTAAGAGGGGGTGTGGGGTGGTCAGCGAGGGGGGAAGTCTCCAGTAAATGTCAAAAACATAAACATCTGACGTCAGTCTTGCCGTTGGCGCCGCAGGGCCACCTAACGTTTCCACACCAGACGCACGTAAGTCCAAAATTGGTCTCTGCAGGGCAGGGCAGGGTGTGGGGGGAGTGTGTGTGTGACGTGTTGGGCCGTGTGTGTGTGTGTGTGGGTGGGGCGGAGGGTGTGGGTGTAGAAGGGTGTCTTTGTATCCCTGTGGCACGTAGAGGGCGTCCGCCGACAGGACCGTACCGCTGGTGGTGGTGATGTCAGGGCTGGTTTTCCACTAGTTTGCACACTTTGTGTGTGTGTGTGTGACAGAGTGCGTAACATCACTGTACCCAGTGAGACCCACCCGGGTTCGGTTGAAACACACCTTTTTCGGCCAGGTGACATGCAGCATGGCTGTGTTTCTTACGCGGTCTGCCGTGACGGCAGGCTGAGGCAGCACACCACTTCCAACCCCGTCACCGACTCTGCCGTCAATCCGGATGCCGTGCGCTACTATCATAACATGAGGTCAGTCGCGCACGTGATCAAATCATGGCACGCGTATGAAAGTATCCCAATGAGTCGCCACCTTAATGGCGGTAAAGCACAGGCTCCTGGGCACTCCCCCGTACCCCCGCGGAACCCCCCCCCCAAAAACACACACCGATCCAGACCTACCTCCACGCGGTGTTTCTTTTTCCTATAGGGTATCTGGCCTCCCTTGTCGCCCTGGCATAGCACCTCTGATCAGAGCCCAATAAAGCTGTCAGTATGGGCCAAAACCCCTGGAAGTACGCTGTGTTAATCCTCCTAAAAAGCCCCCGTATCTGGGGTTTGTTTGGCTTTCACGTGGCGCAGCCACTTGTTTGCCACAGAGGCTCAGGTGAAACTCCGGGACATGAGGTCAGATCCCATGATTCAGTGGGCAATTCGGCACCTTGTATTACTCCTATAATTGTGTCTGCCCTGTGCCTAATTATTGCAGTAAAGTCCAACAGGCTACCGCAGCGGCCTCTCGCGCATTTATGAGCTCTTTAAATGACGTAAAGGTGCAGTGGGAAAACTTGTTGCAGGTAGTTAAAGTGGCTGCTGTATGTTTGTGCCGGAGTCTGGTGCTCTGGTGGGAACTGAGTGGGGATGCCACACAGACCTCCTTACACAGATGGACCGGCGGTTATTGACCCAACTCCCACTAATAGCACGGTCGTTGTCCTATGATTGGGCAGGTAGAAAAGTGAAGTAATGAGCTCAGCGTGAAAACCATCAATCTGTGAATCATGTTAGTTCTTGAACTCCGTCAGTGTGTCGGCCACATGCAGTCAATGCTTGAACTCCGTCAGTGTGTCGGCCACATGTAGTTAATGCTTGAACTCCATCAGTGTGTCGGCCACATGTAGTTAATGCTTGAACTCCATCAGTGTGTCGGCCACATGCAGTGAGTGCTTGAACTCCGTCAGTGTGTCGGCCACATACAGTCAATGCTTGAACTCCATCAGTGTGTCGGCCACATGCAGTGAGTGCTTGAACTCCGTCAGTGTGTCGGCCACATGCAGTGAGTGCTTGAACTCCGTCAGTGTGTCGGCCACATGCAGTGAGTGCTTGAACTCCGTCAGTGTGTCGGCCACATGCAGTGAGTGCTTGAACTCCGTCAGTGTGTCGGCCACATGCAGTGAGTGCTTGAACTCCGTCAGTGTGTCGGCCACATGCAGTGAGTGCTTGAACTCTATCAGTGTGTCGGCCACATGCAGTGCAGGAGACCTCTGATGCGTCACAGGGACGTCATTATTCTTTTCAGTTTCATGCGTTTCAATCTGCATTTTCACGAGCTGAACATGCGTCGGCAGAATTCACACTCCACACAAACTGGCAGGCTGTACCAGAGCGGGATCAAACTGGGGTGAAGTCAAGAAACAAGAGACTCGGAGAGAGCCGCTTTCAAGTCCCCATGAAGGCCAAGCTTCGGCTTAATTCCTACTTTAGCAGAATACATTATCCGCCAGGCCTCATTTCCATACTGTTCTGTATGCCGTGGTTTTTATGACCACGTAGTGGGTTCAGGACTGATGTTCTTGGTTGTGTCCCTCTCTTTTCCTCATCACAAGATGGACTGACAGACAGACCTATGGCATTGTGGCTAACGTTCTGTCTGTCTGTCCCTCTCAGTCAAACTCTCAGTTAACCCGCACACACACACACACACACACACACACACACACATACGTAAGCAGACACACAGACATAAACACACAGGAACACAAATTGACACGCTTTGTACACACAGCAGGGTCTTCACGCCACCACAACTGTCAAGTCGCCATCCTGAGCAGTTTGGGCAGGGATCCACGGGGAGATGGAGGTGGAGGAGGTAGAGGAATTGGTCTGGCGAGGGTCTATTGGGTGTAACTGCATGGGTCACTCTAACTGGCCCTTTCCGTCCTGCGCCGTCTGTTTTCACTACACTGCGGGACGTGCCAAGCCAAACAGCCTTCCTGGTCCCCCACACCCATGCAGCCTCCACGGCACAGACAACACCCAGGTCCCGAATGGGATCACCTTTCCGGGGGCTTCTGCGGCACAGAGTCCCTCTCTAGCCACCGAGTCTGGGAGGATTGCCCTCATTGTGTGTCAGACGTAGAGGAGACCGGAGCCAAAGCGGACTTCAGTAGATTCACGTTCCGCCCCTGACTCCCCAGATGGAGGCGCTGTGGAGTTCTAGTTGCTCTCATGTCAGCCATGAAAAACAATATCCATGGATATGCTCTTGGGTACATGCCATGAACGCATGCAAGGAAACGCACATGCACACACTTCCACCCCCATACATTGATACATGCCCACATGCCAGGGACGTGTAAGGGAGGGATTTACGAGACAAGGTGGCAGACAGTGACAGAGGTGCTGAGGTTGTGAGGAGAGCAAGCCTCCCCTCAGCGGGGGGAGGAGGGGCACCGCGTGGGGAGGAGTGGCGCCCCGTGAGTAGGTGTCCCTCTGCCCGATGTCTCGGAGCACTCAAGCCTCAGTCGGCACGCGTCAGGCAAACGTGTCATGAACAGCAGACAGTAGCCCGGTACAAGGTGGAAGAGATAAAACCAGCTCCGTTCTGCCTCGCAGGAACACGAGCGGCACTACTGCATGTGCCGTTTAAGGCACGCGTCTCTCACGTGTACATGAAAGCTCCGGGACCAGGAGGTCTGGGCAGGCTGTCGGGGGTCCTGTTGGAGCCACCCCGCTCCCTCTGCTCTCCATTCGTCAGGGGCTCTAACACAGCTTAATGGGAGTGTGTGGAGTCCCGCAGGACAAATTAGCCTACCGATTGGTACATTTGGGGAAGAAGAAAGAACCATTCAAAGGGCAGATTGTTCCAATTTTGTCATTAGCTTTACCACTGGCAAGAAGAGAAGTAAGAAGTATCTACGGCCTGACTTTCCTCGCCATATCTAACTTTTCTTAAACTCACTTCGTATTCATCCCTGTGCCCGCTGAAGTAAAGATAAGCTTTATGAACATCCAATTTCTCAGTAGAACCTCAATAACCTCCACAGTCTTCAGACAGGTTAAAGGGGTAAAGCGGTCATACTGTGTGGGGTAATAACCCTCCACTGAGCCTCCTGCTGAACTGAAGGGCCTTCAGACCCACGTCCCGGCGCCGTAGACACACGGTCTGACGAGAATATGGGGCACAGCCGCCTCCGAGGGGTTTTCAGGCGAAATAGCTCCGGGCCCAGCAGTTGGGTTGTCTCAGGCCCGGGCTCAGGTCCAGGGTGACTGATGTGTCACGCAGTGCCGTGTGATGGAGGTGCCCGCCCCCCCAACACTCCGGCCAGCATAGCGCTGTTAGACTGGCAGCTCACCACAACCAGCCTCATGTACATAGAAAAAATATATATAATAACACCAATGAACACTAATAGCTTGTGTCGTTCCTCTTATAAAGAAGCCATTTCACCAATTCATCTGGAACTGTTATTCCACGGCGATGGACACTTATGAAAATGTTATGGTAACGTAGCTCTGGATTAGGTATCAGCCAGCCGGCGGTCCGCAGTGGGGGGTTGGTGACACCAGGGAGGTAACGAGAGGTTTCAGATCACGACTCGACAACGGTGCGAGGTGCCGCGTGACTTGGTGATGATTGTTGCATGGTACTGTCCATTCCTGGCCTTTAAATCATCTGCAGGCCACATGTTGGTGTGGCGCTGTCAGAACTCCCTGTCCTCTCTGACCACTACAGGCCATGTTGGGGGGAAACCAAATGTAGCAGACTATCAGACTCCAAGACCACAAGGCCTCCACTGAGTCAAAGAGGCCTTCTTCTTTGGGCTCACTAGCTAGGCGTGGGGAGGGGTCCTCGCTCTTTCTCTCTACGTCTCTCGCTCTCTTTCCCCTCCCCTTCTCTCTCTCTGACAGCTCAGCCGGGTGAGGCCTGACCACGCCTCTCCCTCTCTCCTTCCCCGTTCCCCGGTCGGCTGTATCCTGTCTTCTCACACCTGGCCCACGGACACAAACAAACACGCACGTCCAGATCATCACTTAACGAAACACACCTGCCAATCTTGCCAGACAGATTTGCTACTGTAACCAAAAAGGTCCCCCCACTCAAATTTCCATTCCTAGTGGATAGAAAAATGTTTGTACAGTATACAGTAGCCCTTTACAGCTACAGTTGAACAAGAGACACGATTTATTAAGGGTGAAAAAATAAATAGGCTATGTTATACTATGTCTTGTACCAATGTTTTGTTTTTATCGACACACAATAAAGATAAATAGCTATGAACAGACAGAGCTGAGAGGTGGCTATGTTAAGGAGGAAGGGATGCTGGAAGCTTCGGCCAACTATAAAATACAGCAGAACGATGGGGAACAGGATGTGTCTGGGATGTGTCGGGATGTGTCTGGGATGTGTCGGGGATGTGTCGGGATGTGTCTGGGATGTGTCGGGGATGTGTCGGGATGTGTCGGGGATGTGACGGGGATGTGTCGGGATGTGTCGGGGATGTGTCGGGATGTGTCAGGGATGTGTCGGGGATGTGCGTGATGTGTCGGGGATGTGTCAGCATGTGTCGGGGATGTGTCAGGGATGTGTCGATGCTGGGTCTGGTGGGATAGCTGGCACCCTCTCAGGCAGCCTCTCCGACAGCCATCCATAAGCCACTCCTCTCCGGCTAGGCGCTGGTGAATTAGGAGGAATTTGTCGGGGGGCCGCCCGATTGTTTTCTCTTGAAACCATGCTTGTTTTCGCTCTGGGTTTTCTCTCGCGTGCGGTTTGACTATCTGGTGAATGGACTCCTTCATGAACCAGGAGGTGGCTGTGCCGTCCACGGCCTAGCCGCCAGCCAGCCACACGTCGCACCGACGGCCATGCTTTTCATTGGACGGGGAGAGAGAGCTGTGAGTTTCGGTAGTCTGGTCCCAGACCTGTAAGTGCAATTTTCCCATTTGTTCGGTAAAACAGCTCGGCCAGATCTGGGACCTGCCCCAAAAGGCCGGGGGGAGGACTCGGAGACACTGTTTCCGCGTAGTTAGCTTCAAGGCCGCTTGGCGAGGTGCGTGTATGGTCTTTGTAGGCAGATGGAACATAATAGGCGATGACAACAAGCCTAGTACGTGTTTACAGCAGGCTACGGATACATTACCCACCAGGCCGAACACCAGGGAGGTTAAAGCAAATAGGTTGATTTGAAGAATGTGAAAGGACCCGTAACCCCATACAAACATCGAAATCGTCCGAGTATCACCCCGGAAAAGCCTTTCAAACATAGGCCGAACACAATGAACGATATCCCAACGCAGTTGTCACATCATGGTAGAGGTCCCGCTGTCCTGTTAGATCCCAGGAGAAGGAGAATTTTCCGTTTGGTCTACTACGGCTAGGCTACTGTAATATTCATCCCGTCCACGATGAAAGAGGAGGGGCGGAATCCCAGCGGGGTCCTGTTCTACAGCTCTGGCATTTATTGACATTCTTTCTTTGACCTGTGGCACACACGCTATCCCGCTGTGTGTTCGGAGTTCAGTACGACCAAGACCCATGCAACCCATGGCAAGTGTGCACACTGCGTTGCGTGTGTGTGTGTGCGTGTGTTCACCACTACAGATGGCAAATGTACACATAGTATCCTCTATCAACCAGTGCCCATTAGTGATTCATAGCGTCTGGCCCAAAACCAGGCTCTGTTTCAACGCCCTGCCCATAGTTCCAGTAAGAGCACAGAAAGTGGGGAAGGGAGGGCTCAAGAGAGGAAAAGGTGTGCGTGTGCGTGTGTGTGCTTAAAATTTAATGGGGGAACAAGGAGAGCCCACAGAGTTGCGGTACCCCTCACCCTATTCTATTTAAAGCCACATTGTGAAAGTGTGCTTGACCCGTTTGGCACGCTTTTTTGATTTCCTTCTCTTCGTCAGTCTACAACCTGACGTCAGATTGTGGCAGTGGATATAAAAAAACAAAAAAACAATTATTAATTTCTTCGACGGCACACCGGTTAACAAGACTGGCGAAGGTACAACCGATGGTGAAGCCTTGGTAATGATGTACCTCCACACTTCCCGCTGGGTGCTTTACCATCATCTATACCACGATGTATACCACGATATTAGTAGTCCCTGTCTTTGAGTCGGTAAGTAGCCTTGAAACACACAGCTGCAGATGTGTGTGTGTGTGTTTAAGAGGGAGAGAGAGAGAGAGGGAGAGAGAGAGAGAGAGAGAGGGGGACCTTTTCCACTGCAGTCAGCGGCACCTAGGCCAGTGAATAGTAGCTGGACAAAACAACCCAGCAACCTAGGCCACCCAGCATAGCAACCAGGCCCACTGCTCCGTACTGTAGACCATCACAGCTCAGCAGATCTCGATTCAAATGAGACACACAAAACGGCTCAGCTCCGTATCAGCTCAGTTCGGCAAGGCCTCGGTTCAGCTCTGAGGACACCATGGATAATATTTGGGCTGTGTAGTCAAGCGGGAATATAGGAGTCATCCGGGTTCTGGGAACGCTGTCCTACTGTTCAGTTTGTCTTGCTGTTTTGTACCTTTTGCCGCGACTAGACAAATCAATTCCCCTTTAAGCACTTTGACAGTTAAATTAGAGCGTGTGACACGCTCCTTTGAAACGCTATCTTACGTCGGCTTAGGGGAGGTGCACATGTACGCGAAACTCAGGGACCTTGTTTCATTTCAATTCTTCCCCCTGGGAAGACAGTCTACTTAAAGACACAGATCCCATACGACTCAGGGCGCTTTTTAGAATTAGTAACAATCCGTGAAAACGTTGGCCCCCGCAAGCGCACATTAAGATTTCAGCTCTTTCCTGCCCTGAACAAACAGAACATGCTATTCACGTGGGCTCGTGCCAGTAACCATCACTGCCGAGTGGCCAGGCTTCCACCAACGTCTTGTATTAAGTTCCCCCAATAGGGACAGGTTACAGAGAGGTGGTGCCAACAATGTCCGTTGAGTACAAATGTTTATTTAAAAAGTTATGTTTGAGTATTGATTTTATTTCATTTCCCCCCCTCCTGCTCTTGGCTTAGGTAGAGTGCCTGTCCATCAAGTGTTTTCCTGCGAGCCAAAGCCAGAGCCCATCTTATACAGTATATTGTGACCCTGTCAGCTCGGAGTGAGCCTCGATAAGAGAGGCAGTGTTGCCTCGTTCAAGGAAAAGAAGTCGGAGGGCTGAGTAGATATGATTTTATACTGGACACTCACCTACAAGTTGAGAAACTATAACAATAAACATTAATATTTAATACAATATCATTTTTATCACTTATTTCTTTTGCCAAACTTCGTATTCAATTAGCTCTAAGTTCAGAGCCCACCGAAATAGACTTTGACGCTTCCAGAGAAAGATCCAGGTTTTTTGTCATATCGTTCAAAAGTCTGTTGCTGTTCTCCAACTCATCTTGAAGATCTAAGATAAATAACAAGCCGACTTAAATCTCTTAAGCTGTATCACATTGTCCAGTAGCAGCACTCGTCTATAGCAAAAAAAAAATCAAAAAGCCCTATGAGTGAAACAGGTCTTGTCTTCTCTGCTTTTCATAAGTAGAATAAGTAATGCCTTTTTACAATGGAGATGCAACTGTCCCCTGTAGTTACAACTTCCCACCGTGGTACACAGTTTTATTTACTCCCAAAGTTTATTTTCCTTGTTAGGGTATGGAGCCCTCGTCAACCCCAACACAGTGGCCTAATTGTACCCTCGCCTCAGCCTCAACCTCCATGTGTCTGACACCTACGGAGGCCTCCTGCTTGTTAAACATCCTCCCTCATTGCAGCGGCTGACAAAAGCCAAGATCAGCAATGGCTTAATACCCACAGACATTTACAGTCAGGACGATGCCCATTTTTATTGTGTGCCAGTGACATTAATGAGTTCTGGAGACTCTTCCAGAACTAATGGTTATGAACCCGAAATCTCAGAACGGTGCCACTGGCTGATGTGGTTGATTATGGGTTTTCTACGGTTCTGCACCTGAACCGCCCTGACCACAACGGGACCGTTGGCTTGACTATACTGTAACCAAGGAAGCACATTGCAACGGACGAGAGACATCCGAAAGGTTGAAACGAGGAGGAGTTCATCTCTGGCTCTGATCGTCAAATTGATCATCATAAAAAGATTGATTGCCATCGGATATTAACCCTTTCTACAGTTTTCTAAATATTATAAGATTCTATTAGGAACATTTTATTGAAAACAATGCATTCCAGCTAAAAGTGCCCTGGAATCTGATTGAGCTACTCGTTTTGGCATTATCGAGCATTCATATCTGAACATCAGGCAATAATAAATTGCGCAATTATAGTGCGGCAAATTGATGTTTGGTTTGCTGTTGAAGTTTAGACCTATCAGGCGAGACATTAAACAATTTGACGGATGGTACGTTAGGTTTTTATTTTCCTTAACATTTTTGAGAGAAAACCTCGCTGTATTCAATGTCCAGAGAGCAACAGTGGAACAGATGACATCACCAAGCGGCATCACAGACAGACAGCCTTGATAAATGACTCCTCCTCCATGTCGTTTCTTTTGATTGACGTCTGGTTGTGGTCTCCGGAACATTCTACAAACTTTAGGCACCCGTGCAAAAATAAAACAAAAAAGACACGGCTAAAAACTGCAAACGACTGTACACACTGCTGGTGTACCGAAGGTTTAGCACATTGACATCATTTTAACTGATTCCTTTCAATAGCGCCCCTAGTTACAGCTCAAGTCTAGACAACCGAGGCAGGTAGAAGCAGTTAGCACGAAGGGGTGGGCTGTGCTGTGGTTTTGTGATAGGCTGAGAAACAGGCATGGGAGTGGTAAAGAATAGGACATGGCTCATTACCTGTCAATCAGATAATCTCAGCCGCTGACATGTGCATTAGGGTGTAATTATGTGTGTTACCCAGCCAGCATAGACCGTGTTTTTGGCACAGCACAACACCACATCATATCTGATCAGCGTTAGCCTAAGTTTGGCAAGCAAGGTCTTAACCAGAAACCAAAAAACCTACACACACGCACGCACGCACGCACAAAATGCGTCCATCTGTATCTGAAAGACGCACTCTTTAGCCTGAGGTGTTGCCACCTGAGGGCTAGCATTTAGCTACGCTTGGGGAAGGCGGTCACGTACGCTGGCGAGGCAAATGTCCTGAAGTGGTGCCCCAGTGTCAATCAAGTTAGTAGGAAGTGGGTTTTTGTTAAGCAAGCAGCATTACATAGACACACACACAGCAACACTAATTCCACACATGCACACACACATCCACACACACACAGACACACACACAGGAATAATGAAGACAGTGGATAGGTGAGGATGATGAGGGTAGGAAGAGGAGAAGGTGCTCCTGCTGGCCCAATTCAATTATGGGATCTGGAGTTGGAATACGGCAACACTTCATACCCCATTGGTTTTCAGAGCTACGGCGCTCATAAAACTCAACTTAATTTGTACCACATGTGCTTCTGGAAATATAAACGGGGACATTTTACACACTTTTTGCTTGAGAAGCATATTAAAAATATAGGCCTCCAAGGTCACAGTTATCTACCTCACATGTTGAGTGGATGGGATAAGAGCAAAGGGAAAGTGAGGCCAACCTGTTTGTGAGGTAAGGCAGACAGACAGATAGAGATACAGACAGGCCCATGCTCTTGAGCTGTTGTAACCACCAAACCACACTGCTCTCCTGTCACCTCCATCGCCCTGGGGGCTCGTAGACTTCCGTACTTCCCCCGAGTCCCCCTTGACCGTGTGGCTTGCAGTTCGCGCTCTGCACAGGCCCCCTCTCCTGTATGTCAACTCTGTGACCACCTTCGTTTTGACCGCTTTCGGCAACCAATAGGTCACCAAATAGAAACCCAAAGGTTCAGCGGAGAGACACTTTGACTAGAAGAATGATGGCAGTGATTGCTGCACAATGGCCATTTGTCTTTCACACCCATGTCAACGTCCCTCCTGAGGTAACTATCTTCGGTTTAATGCCCTAGACATGATTCCCCTGTTCCACAGCGGAGTTGCCACTGGCATTGACCAGCCGTCTCAGTGGTTCACCACACGACAAGTGACGCATGGATCTTGTCCTCAGACGCCTGGCGATAAACGCGATGACCTCAAGAAGAGCATGAGATCCTATCTGTATCTGTGGCTGATCTTGCTACCTCAAAGCTATATCATGCCGCCCGAGGTCATACGGGTATGAGGCTATGTCGTATGTTACTCTATGTTACGCCGTAGAGTATCAGTGGCCTCTGGGGAAAAAAAAGCTATCATGCACGTCAGAACGTACATATGGTTTCTATGTCCTCAGAGGCCAATAAGAAGATCACAACAGTGAACTGTGGATACTTATTACTTTTTAGTGTACATAGAATCTCCGCATATATCGAGGAAATGACCCGTTTATGAAAGAGCATAACGAACTGTCCCGACGTCCCGTTATTTAGCATGCCTGTTCAGATGGCCCTGGGACTAAACTACCCTCCCACAGGTTACCGTGTGAAGGGTAATATGTGAATGTGTAAATGGGTCATATGTCTAAAAGTGT
Source organism: Novumbra hubbsi (assembly GCA_016801125.1). Classification (NCBI taxonomy): domain Eukaryota; kingdom Metazoa; phylum Chordata; class Actinopteri; order Esociformes; family Umbridae; genus Novumbra; species Novumbra hubbsi. The sequence goes on along the minus strand of JACXGK010003297.1, from coordinate 30,121 downwards.
TCCTTGTTCTGGTGACAGGAAGAACATCCTAATCACCACCCTGTCAAAGCTGTGGTCTTCAGAGGAAACTGTGAATGGCACATGGCTTTAGTCCCAGCCCCAGGCCAGAACCGGAGCCAACACGGCGATCACTCCATCCCACCCCTCCACGGTCTGCCCTTTTGCTTCTGCCTGTTTGCACAAAGGGTAACTTATCCCACCTTTTCCGACCCCCCCAAACACACACCCAATCTGAACTTAAGCCAGCCCTAACCACAGCTTAATGAAAAGCCGACTCCCTGAAACCCAGTGCCAGGGATCAGGTTGGATCAGCCGGGGGCAGAGGTCTTGGTTGGAGCACCGGGAGTGTGGCCACCATCCAGCGTTAATATAAATGACCGGAGAGGAACATGTCCCCCCCCCCAAACCTATGTGTCGTCTCTCCTCTCTAACACATTACACTGCTCACTTCTAGGGATGAGAGATAGTCCGAACTTCTGAGAAACATTCACCCCGTACTTTCTCTCGAACAAATCAAAGGCAGAGACCACATGGCCGTATCCTCAGCAGACCAGCCTTTAAAGTATTGGAGTCGACAAATGTCCTTAAAATTCATCCTCTCATGACAGGCCTTTCATCAGCTCAATCAAAACAAGGATATGCTAACGACTAGAAGCTAGCCTGCTGGGGCGCCGCAGCCAGGATCAGATTACTCCTTTTGGGGCAACACAGGCTAGCGCTCATGCTAATACCTGGAGGAGTCTCCATCAGACCCTGGGACCTTCACAGGCTTTCAGCACTTATTAGCCTGAAACCCGGCGCAGTGACAAAGGGAAAGTTTGGACAAACCGCCAAAACATGTTGTCACGCCGTGGAGTTGTCAATGTCTCTCTGCCCCAGATCAGTTAATGGTTATAAAACTCGAACTGAGAGATGTCTAGCCACTTTAGAGGACGCACTGAAATAATCAGTGGTTAGTTAGTCTCTGAATTATTCTCGTGGTGAAATATTTAAACCTCAGATATTATCCTGCCTGCGGTATATGAAAAAATAACATAGCTAGTTACTCTTGACATCCTACTGAATATGATAGTGGGGGAACCTGGGTTTGGTTGTCACAGGGATAAGTTGTCACATTACATATTACTCAAAATCTTTGGAGGCCTGTCTTATAATGCCATTTCACGATAGATATGTTTTTTTCTTCATAGGCGCGGTCATCCACACACTGCAAATTCAGGTCATGATTTCAAATTATTGAGGTGGAATTTTATGTAAAATGTTTGTGCTTCAACACAACTTGATCAATGAATCTCAGTTTGGCCTAGCTGCCTGTTAAATTATAAACACCAAATGATGTATTCGGCCTAGTTATACCTAACAGAGAAAGCAAATTATTTGTAGTATTTTGTTGTTGTAGTAGATGTTTTAAACAAGCTTGATTTTTTTAGTGATTTATGTCTATTACGTTTATTTCTCAGGTCCCCGGCCCCAAGAACTTTGTGCTTCCATATTCAGAATTCCCTTTACATTTACAAGTGTACACCCAGAATTCCTGAAAGGTCTATGCCCTAGCCAAAAACCTAATCAAATGCCTAACCATAACATTAACCTAACCCAAACCCTTAACTCAATAACCTTACCATAACATGAACCTAACCCTAACCCTTTAACTCAATAGCCTAACCTTTATGTCTAAACTTGAACTTTGAAGTTCCTTATTTCCAGCAAAGACTTTTGGCTTTCTGCCAATGTAGAATATTCTTGTAAGACACATTGTTGGTGAAAAATCCTGTATCCATTAGTTAAACGTGTGAGAACCATACAGTTTTCTCTTGAACAGATGAATACTACGGTATTGTAGCACTGCTGAAGTAATCTTCTTTAGGGTATTTCTTGACCAGCTGGCAGTATAATTTAGACCCCAATTCTGGCCTTGGCATGTTCGAGCTCAGCCACAACTCAAAGCTAGGGATGGAGAGGGAGTTGTTCCATGTAAATCTCAGTCTGACTTGAATATGTGACCAAGAGTTGGATTTTGTTCTCGCCCTTCACCTCTCGTGACGGAACTGGCTCCTAAGAGCTGGCTTTCTAAGAGACAAATCTTTGTAGCACTCATCATTTGGCTGTGGTTTGCTACTGAGCTCAGTATGCCTCGTCAAAAGCTATCGCATGAGACAGGGATGTGTTGTGGTTCATTTTGTTCATCGCAATTCTTATTAGCGCTGTGGTTCAAGTTGTGCTGTGCTTCTAAGACACTCGTCTCTTGCGATGTTTACTGGAGTTTTCCTCCTCCACACACCCTGGCACCAGTAATCAAGAGGAGTATAAAAAAGACACACACACGAACACACACAAATACATACAGGCAATCACACGCCCACACCCATCCAATGGAAAGCTGATTACAGAAGCGTAAGACTGAGATCTTTACCATGCTCCAATATGATCTTGTAACAGTCATTGACATCCAATATGGCAACGCTTCAACTCCCTATCCCCTTCTTACTAATAGACCTCATTGGAACTCCTTATTAAGAGTTCATCTTCGACCGAGTGGGTTGGAGCAAAAATTCTGTATTAGCAAAGTTCCCGTTGAATTCTTTGCTAAGTTTTCCTCCCTGGTATGGCTGACGGGTTAACCCATGGTAGAAGAGGACAGGCCGTCGTCACATGTTCCCAAGACACATTGTAAACCCTGTAACTACACTCATCTGTGAATGGGAAGCAGACAGCACGGAAACATTGTGCTGACATACATGTAACAGGAACATGCCTTGGCAGCCTGCAAAAATACACACGTGTTTCTAATGAAAGCCATTATAGTCTTCCGCTGGCCTGAGTGTAGGCCATGTATCTCTGGATGCATGTTTGGGGTTGTGATAGGGTTGGTGGCCCAATGGGGTCCACTTGCTAGCGGGTAAGGAGCCGGTGGGATTGGGTTACCATGTGGCTGTCGCATGGCTAACGAGCCTAAACATAAGTCTCCTCCTGAAGTTGACGTGCTGGCCAAGGGTAATACATTCTGAGTGTCGAGCATGTGTGTATGCATGTGTGTGAGAGAAGTAGTAATTCGTTATTTATTTGGTTAGGAGACACTAAACTAAACACTTCACCAAATATAAGCAGATAAACATAAAACAAAAACAAAAAAAAGTTCTTCAGACTTCCTTAAGGTCTTACACCAGATTGTTGTAAAAATTGTCATCCCTCAATCTTCTTGCCAAAAATGTTATTCTGCAATTCTTCCGCTGGAATGTCGACCAGAGCTGTTGCCAGATAATGTAATGTACCTGCTTCTTCCAGTGTTGTTTAGCACTACACATTACACCTGCAAAACACGTGTAACCACTCCGGCTCGCAAACCTCCACGTGCAGCTTCTTCTTCTGTGACAGCTGATGAAACTGTGGTTTTACACAACTGAATTATTTCTGCAGTAACTGTCAGAAAACATTTAGAAGAAGCACATGTGCTTGACTGCATTTTGGCATAGTGAGCAACTTCACTGGGTAGATGCTAACTTTTGATAGCTGGTACCCTGAGAGACGTGTGGGTGTTCTTTTGGCGGCTGAATCCCAGGGTTCAACTGCTATGGGGCAGAAGGCAGACAGTGTGATGTATGTTGCATTCATGTTTCCGTTCAGCGGAGTAAGGACGGTTGTTCCAGGTGTACCAGATGTCCGTTGGTAGCTATCGCCACCCAGAGTGTCCTCAAACGGTGGTCAACTGTCAGTTTATCAATTGGCATCTTGTTGTGCCAGCAGCCTTTTGGAGAAACGCCTTGTCCAAACAACTCTGCCCACCTTGTTGATTTCACCAGGGAGGACCCACTGGACACCTTCACACATTATGTACATTGGCTTCATTCCCATTGCTTTGAACTCCTCCGGTTCTTGGGTCTTGAAGGGAAGCAGAGTCCCCTCACCCTCCTCCACCATTCCACATTCATTACGGCCACAATTTCACATTGGCTTCCTTCCACTGGTGAGGTATTGGACACAAATTATCGATACGTTTCCGGAAAGGAGTCACAGCCAATACTTACAACATGATTCAGGCGTTATGATCCTCATTCTCTCTCCTTCTTTAGCCAGGCGTTATGATCAGATCCCCATTCTCTTTCCTTCTTTAGCCAGGCGTTATGATCAGATCCCCATTCTCTCTCCTTTAGCCAGGCGTTATGATCAGATCCAAGAGGACCAGCTGCTTGTTCAGGCCCAGCACAACCTCCCTTCTTAGCAGTGTGAATGCTGTGTCTATCCAGCTGAGGCCATCATGATATAACTGACTCCAGGCTTCCTGCAGGCCCAATGACCCTTGAAGCAATGTCCAGAAAGCCCTGTCCGCCCTCTTGCAGTCACCTGTCAATGAGAAATAAATCACAAATATATTTGGGACAACAAATGACCCAACCAACAACACGTCAACCAAAAAGCTATATGTTCCCCAGCCAGTAACGGGATAAACAAGGAAACCCACTAAGCACGAAAAGCCCAATCGCCATGGCTGGGTGGAAAAAGGGCTTACATCTTAATAATACACAGTTAAGTAAAAGTTTATGTTTTCAACAGTAGACCAAATAAATGTGCTGGGTAAACGGGCACAGGACTCTGGCTGTTTAGAGCTCTTTTCCAAAGTGAAGATCCCGGAGAAGTGGAGAGGGGGAGAGAGGTGAGGGGGAGAGGGGTGAGGGGGAGAGGGGGTGAGGGGTGAGGGAGAGAGGGGGTGAGGGGAGAGGGGGTGAAGGGTGAGGGCGCAGGGCCTGTGTATTTGTTCAGACCTTTGCTCTTGTCACCTTTAGAATTTAAACATTTATCTATTTTTTATAATTTCATACTAGCTACCCACAGAGGGTCATTAGCTACCTCGCAAAGGGAATGAGCAGTTATCATTTTGAGCCTAAAATGTTCCTGAATTACCTTCTGTGAAAAGTTTGTTGCTATATTAAAGAAATCATGTTACCCACATCTTTTTACGAGATGAGAAGTTTGGGATATATGTTCCTCCTAGTATTCCCCCCTTCACTGTGTTGCATACTGTGTACATGAGGAAAAGGAAGAAGTGGTTGTGAACCGATGATTGATATATATTTGCATGGAATAGTGATATGTGGTCATATTTAACTTATAAGCTTCATCTGAAGATTTGACTAATGAGCCCCAGCTAAAGATGGCAACTAGTCAGCAATATTAATGCTGGCATTCTATAAAAAAAAAATCTCTATCTCTAGTCTTGTTTAAAAAATATATATAATATATCTAAAGTATTTTTTTGAGTATATATATATATATATATATTTATATGTATATGTATTTGTATTAGTTGGAGTGTAGATTTTCATGGACTTTAAATAAACCCGGTGGTCTCCTGATACCTCCCAAGATGAACGTAAACCAACCTCCCATCTCCCACTTCAGCCAGGCCAGGTTGGCAGGGGCCAAAGTTGCTCAAACTGCGGCCTGAGAGGGCTGACTGTTGGCGTGTGGTGTTAGCGTGAAGTGGCCTAGCCTAGGGCTGCTCGAATGTGCTATGAAAGGGCCATTAGAACAGTGGGGGAGGATGGAAGGAGGGACGGAAGGGGGGCTTAATGCTTGGGGTGTCCACCCCACTGTGACCAACACTGGCTGCCTTTGAACCCCTGGCTTTATTTTTACGTCACGGTCTGACCACTAAGAAAACAATAATGCCACATTGTGTTTCCTTAACAAACCAAACACCCAAGCTAACCCCTGCAGGCCCCTCGCCTGTCCCCCAATCTCTTTCTAGACACAACTTTTGCTCTCTCTCGCTCTCCAATTCTAATTCATGCATAATAATTCGTTATAATTGTGTATAATTGAGTCCGGGTACTGCATAAAGATGGTGGTGATCTTAGAATTGGCCTGGGATATTTTCGATAGCTTCAAACCTTCCACTTGACCATCGCAACATGTTCATGCCCTCTCGTGGTCCAACGGTCCTGCGTTCCATTGTGTGATGAATGTTGAGAAGATGAGATCATGCTTCCGCCCAAACACCTGGCGATCGTGTCCATAAACCTACAGCGGTGATCTCCAAACTTACCACGGCACATTGCTCGCTCTCGCGTTTGACGCCCGTCCTGACCGCTGAACCCCAACACCGCGGTGACTCCTGTTAAAGGCAGTGTCCGTGTCATCCCATGGCCTCGTGTTTTTAAAGACACAGACGTGGGCCTCCCGGAGGTCAGGCCACACACGGCTCCGAGCGGCCAAGTGGATCAGGGATAAACACGCCGAGGTTCCTGTCTCTCTCCCCGTGCTACGTAGGAGTGTTTAGGGCGCAGACACACAGGGAAACACCGTAAAAAGGTCTGCTGGAGGGTGTTGACACAAGACGGACCTTGTTTCATTGTAACAGAAAACAGCGATGCTAGGGTACTTTCAGACCAAGCTGAAAGGACAACATGTGGGTATATATAGCCATCGGATGACACACGGGCAATGGACTGATAACATTCAGATATACTTGGCTATGGCAATAGCATAAAATCAACATAGATTTGAAACAGATGAAACAGATGAACAATGTGTAGTCTGACTGTTCTTCCTCACCGTCCGTGGGAGTCCACGCATTGTTGATATTGGACTTAGTTATTGCCGTTCAGTAATAAAACGGCCAGTGCACATGCCTTAATGTTATACAGCCAACCGCTGGCGTCCCGCTGTGCAGGACGCTCATTGTTTGATGTCTGTTCCCAATAGCATCACGCTGTGACACGCTGATCTCTTTCTCTAATTGGCTGTGTCCTCTGACCCCGCCTCCTGGGGTGTCTGTCGGAACACACATACCTTCCCGAGCCAGTGGTGGCTGTGACAGCTTCCCTCATCCCCGCAACACCCTGGACAGGTCAGGGAAGCTGCTCAAAGTTCTGCCTCGCTGGGCTGTGTTCAGAACCATAACTTCAAAGCAATGATGTGCAGAACTCTGGTGGATCAGTCAGGGTTCAGCGTCGTGGATGGATACGACTGATTAGGATCGCTACAGAGGTGCAATGGGAACTGCCAGTAGAGATCCTCAAGCTCCGTTTAGGCGTCAGAATATGGAAGTCACGCACTGAGTAAAAGCACGACATATATATATGTCTTGGTCTGTGAGAATTCATATTCTCAACAAAAAAGGAAAAGCCGTCAATTTCTGACACTAGATTTTTATTCCATAGCTTTGTGAATGGGTTAGGCTTTTAAAAAAAAAAAAATACTGAGACTAATTCCTGAAAACCCTTCATAAGCCGAGTTTGCTCTGACGGCCTCACAGATGTTGTCTATATATCCATCTAGTTAATGTGAAAGCATGGCCCTTGGTCTGGCTCTTCATTATCTCATTTACACTGCTGTGGAGTAGCCCCAGGGTGTGCTGTTAGTTCAAACACAGAGCTGTTTTCACAGGGCTTAAACTAACAGTCTGGGACCCAGAGACGGTATCAACACATTCACTCTCTCTTGGGTCTGGTTGAGCCTCTGAGCTACGATAGAGACACGCACTTCTAGGACACACGCAGCTCATATCACCCAAGAGAATCTTGAACCCCAAAGCCTTGTCCCCTTCAAATTACTAGGAAAAGTAGAACTCCCACTGAGCTAAATCATTTGAAAGATGTCTTTCCAACTTGATAGATTTTCGGCCTCTTTTTAAGGTCCTTCTCTGGGTGGACTGCCATCGGTCATGATTGTCTTTCTGTTTGACAGGATCGTCTTGTCTCTGATAATATTCAGAAGACAGGGAAGTGAACCCAGCACATAGATCATTTAAAGCAGCCTGTTTTCCTTCCTCTAATACCTTGCTTTGACTTTGTTCAGTTGTCGTGGTTTTACGGGCTTGTGTCAGGGATAGGTACATTCATTTTTAACCCTTCCAGTCTAGTATTATGTCTCCTGCGCCATGGCTTTCTCCTTGGTAGAAGGAGAGCAGGAGGGGAAGATGGACGTGTTCACCAAATTGCTCTGTGGTGATGGTATGACGGGAATCCCAAACCTGGCACCTTTAAATCAAACTCATTCCGTCTTTCTCAAAACAAACACTTTGACAGAGATGGAGTTCTGTTCTTCATACAGAACATTCACAATTGTCTGTGTGTGTGTGTGTGTGTTTGTGAGTGTCTGTAAAGTTGAGGTTCACTAAAGAGGTAATCAAGCAAAGTTTATGTACCTAAGCAAGGCATGAAGCGACTGTGCATTTCTTCACCTTCCTTCCTCCCCTCAGCACTTCCCATATGCGTCAGCCTTTGCACACACAGACTCACACACACATACACACACACACACACAGTCCTAAAGGTCACATTGGCATGGACATTACAGCCGTCAAGTGCAAGTGGATATAAGTTTACCTTTGACCTTCAAATTCCATCCTCCTCCTCTTTATCCTGTCTTATCCCACTGACAATCCTGCTTCCATTTTGTTTGCTGTCCTAGTCCGAGCAAGGGCTCAGGCGGCAAAATAAACAGCGCTTTGATAAGCAGAACAAGTGCCTTCCCCTGAACACCCCCTCCTCTTTTGACCTCTGACCTCTTCCGGTGGGGTTGGGGGGGGTTTGGGGGAGTGCGCTTGAGAAAGTCCAGCCGACCCTTTCTCGGGACAGGTTGCCTGTAAACACTTAAACTGGATTAGGGTGGAGCAAGGCAAGGTGGGGGTGGAACGAGAGGAGCGGGTACCTGATTCTGGCCAGGCTGTGTCATGATCTGGACCGTTCCAGGGTGACAGGGTCACGCCTGTGAAATATAGGGGGCTGTCAGTGTAGCTGTCGCGGTTGCTTCACCCAGCTAATGGGGTTTCCGAATAAACAATGCCAGAGCAGACCTCCGCTCATCTCGACGGGAGGGTTGAATGTATGTGAATGTCAGGACATCGTCCGGGCTCATCAGTAAGAAGCTGCTCTGGGCGTCGTTTCACAATTTTGTTAGCTTTCTTTGATTCATGATGCTATTTTGACACTTGAAAGATGTTGGTATACTGTGAATACAGAAGCACAGATCTTCTTGTGAGAACGATGTCTTGAATCGCCCTCGATCTAAACACAGCGTCATCAAACAAACATATTCTGGACCTTTTAACTCATTTTTCGGTTTTGAATAATTTCCATGGTTACATTCCAAGACCCAGTGGTCTGAGGAACAACGTGCAAGAGAAGGAACCTCCCCAAGGTTTGGAGGCTCCCAGAAGAAAGGAAACCCCCCCGGGGTTTGGTTTAGAGGCTCCCAGAAACAAGTGAAAGTAGGTCAGTGAGAATGATATCTTCTATTTAGAATAAAACACTTAAGAGCACAACCAAAGCGGTTCTTGGACGTCTATGCAGAATGTGAGTATGTATTTCATATTGAGCATCTGTCAGTAGGTCTGCGAGTTAGTACAGGGTTGGGCAAACGTTTTGGCTTGAGGGCCACAGGGGGACTTTAACATTCGGATTGCTGCACTGATTTTTTTGTTTTTACTATTAGTTTATCATACTTGTTTGCCAGAGAAATTATGGGAAATAGATTCCAGTAATTTCTGTATAATTTAAACATATTTTCTGTCAAGTTTCTGACATTTTTGTCAGCTGGCCAGAAGTTGCAAAGAAAACCTTACTGACATGCAATGGTCTTCATGAACTATGATTAGACAGGATAAGTCAATGAGAGAATACAAAAGGGAATGAAAGGGAGAGAGAGTGAGAGAGAGAGAGGAAAGAAGTGGACTTCCTGTTGTTTATTCGTTACTTGGGCACATACAATATAAGTGTTCTACTATATTCAGTCCCGACATTTTCACTTCTTATTTTAACGTTGGTTAAAATAGTAACTACTAATGGTGTGACTGGCCAAACTAATCCACGACATCAATGGCCATTGATTTCCATACTGTTTATCATTGAGTCCCATGTGTGATTTATATTCATGGTTGGATGTTTCCTGGGGTTTGGAAGCTGGATACGGGGCCTGTGGATTGGAGTCCTGGTCTCTATCAGCCCTGTCAGTGTCCTGGACTGAGCTTGGTGGGCAAAGGGGGGCTGTTAGCAAGGTTCCTATGCAGCACCCTGGGTAGAGAAGCCAGAGCTAACAGCCTCCTGAATGGCCCACTCTCAGAACCACCCTACTGGACCACAACTGCATCCAAAAACGACAAGCGCCACAGCCCAAAAACAGGACCAACAAGCTTTTTTACCTTCCAACCTCAGGTAGTAGCAACTCTTCAGATTTGACTAGCTACGCCTGGAACCCGCTGGAACCATAACAGATCCGTTTTTGTCTACTCTCAGACGCAGGTTTGTGATCTGCACATACAGAGGCTGTTGTTCTGCAGGTATTCCTTTTTTCTCCACAAACAACATTAGACCTTGGCCACGCACGGGATCAAAACCACAACATAGGCGACGCAGCGTCGTTAGGTTCACAGGGCAAAACAAAACCCAACGAAGGCACAACTGAGCCAGCCGACTGCTTAGCAACCGAGCCTCACTTGGCATTGTGGGACAAACTAATGCTACAGCACTGCATTACCAGACGTTGTATATTTTGAATAGCAGGTTGCCTTCCTCTCTTTTCACCATCCTCTCTTGCCACGGCCATTTGAAAAGTACGCACATAAAAATGAGGTTTTCAGACCAGTGCCAGAGTAAATTGGAGGGGATATGGATAAAACGTTTCCTTCTTAGAAAGCAAAGAGTCCTTGTTTTTGTGTTATGGAACAGCACACCTCCAGCCAGGCGGGGGTGTTCTTAGGCCTCTTTGTGGGCAAATCCCAAAAAGTTACCATTGGAGCTGGAGAGAGATCCACTGTCAACAAAATAATATAAAGTACATTGATTTGAGCTTCTTCATCCAGGTCGGTGTCTTGATTTTGCTAATTATAATTATTGTTATTCTAACAGCCAACAGCAGTGACAACTTAACTTAGCTTAGTACTAACTTTAAACAACTGTGTGCAGTACAAACACTTTTTGTATAGCTCAATCCATTCGTCTTTTTTTTGCCATCTTGCTAAAACAACTGGACTTCATTCAATGACAGCACACACATTTTTATTTTGTTGTCTTAGTTAGCTAGATGCAGCAGCAACATGTTACCTGCCTAAACATTGCTGCCGATCTGATGTGATGAAAACAATGAGCCAGCTAGCCTATTAACAGTGGAGTTTACTTGGGTTTTGCAGAGTTGAAATCACATTCTCTCAGACCATGTACATGGTAGGATATCGTGAAAGCATTTGTACAGCAAACTAGTTAACGTCTATGCCATGTACGGCGATTTAGTAAAAACAACCACATAACTAAACAGTTACATTTTATTTTTGAATGAATTGATTTCATTGGTGTAAAGCTGGACCCCAACTAGCAACCAAAGGTCTCTTTTTCAATCGCTCTTTCTGGTGAACGTTGGGAACAAAATTACATCGGTGAAAGGAGACATTTATGTGGCTCCTTAATTTCTTCCCAAAATGATTATTTGCAGACAATATGAAAATGTATTTATTAAAGATTTTAAACTTGTCCTACAGACTCAATACATTGTATTGTATGTATGTATAGATTGTGGTGTGCAGGACTTTCAGGTCTTCAGTATGAATTGTGAATTGTTGTATGAACAGTTTTTTTCATCAGGTGATAATATAACATGTGCACGCGGTTCAGATCATCAAGGTATAACATTTCATTGATATAAAGTCCAATGTCCTTTTAATGAGTTCATAAACATACTGCAAGCCTGACACAATATTTACCCATATTAATAAAACTCAATATTGTATATAAATCTCTTTATAACACATGAAGTTCATAATTCATCTAAACTGAACTGTATATAATGTCAGTGTTGTATATTGTAACTGACTAAGTGACTGTATATATTACCTTGGAAGTCTGACCATTAACTGTGTATGTGTGTGTCTGTGGTGGGCGAATGTCTTTTAATGTATGACTTCGTACTCTTTATTTCTGAAGTGATTTTGGTGTCATTGGCAGTAGTCCCATCAACCTTGTAGATATTGTGTTGTACATTATGCATGACATGGTACAAATTCATTCATTCAAAAAAATAACCGTTAATTCAGGTTAGATTTTTCACATTTATGTGTAGGAAATCAAGAGTTATTATACGGAACAAAGTGCACTATACATCGCAAAAACAAATCAGCAAAGGTAACAAAAAATAACTGTAACCATATAACAATATTTTAACTGTGCACCGTGCATGTCCATAAGCGCATGCCCATAAGCGTGACTTATGAACAGAAAAGAAAATATACTGAGAAGATATTTAGAAGTATTTTCTTTAGCTCTCACTCCATTTACCAGGAATAGTACGTAGTCGGGAACATGTGAGTGGGAAAAGGAGTGAAGTTATGGTGCAAAAAACTAGGTAAGTGGAGAGAGTGAGAGGTGAAAGAAAGAGAGGGGACAAAGTAGCACAAACGTTGGATGGGAGAACCGTTATACTGCAACATGAAGGGAGGAGAGGTTCCTAGGTGGAGGCACGTTGTCGAGAACCGAGAGTGGTTAGAGAGGAGGAAAAGGGCACTAAGTGAAGATAGAGCGGGGTGATGGTGAGTGTTGATGCAACTCTGTGCCAGGTGGCGTGATGATCAGGGAGGCAAGCTGTTCAGGGAAAAAAAAGAGTTTTGAAAAGTTCTGCGCATGTGCTGTGAATTATAGGCATTTTGAATCTGTGGCAAGCCAATCCTTCTGGCTCTGTTCACCTTAAATAAGTTAGCTAATTTGTCTTCAAACTGGGTGAAATGCTATGAAACCCGGGAATGTCGGTTGTATAGGCCAACGTCAACCAGGCTAGCTTGAAACCATTTGGAGCAGTTTTAGTTCTTCTTGCTTTTTTGCTCTCCATGGTCCTGAACCTCTGCGACAGGTAAGCCCTCACTTGTCAAGAAGCAGATGGATATCCGGCTTGACTACGATTCAATGACATCACCCCAAGTGCTTTGCCTGTAAGTTTAGTTAGGTAATCAATATTGTATTATATTTGTTATTTCTGCACAATGGCATTGTTACAACCTTCCTTCAGCTCATTGTGAGTGTGTGGTACAAATATTAGTTTTCACAAGAAGTTCCTGGGCTAGCTGGGTTAGCTAACAAGCTAGCTAGCTATCACTAGCTTGTTAGTTTAGTGTTGATAGAATGCTACCTCAGTAGTAATACACCATAGTTATGGGTTAACAAAACCAAGTGAAATGTTCTGTAATGAAAACAAAATAAAGTTGTGACATGTCGAGCCACTTTACTTGGTCTCTATTCAGAGTTTGTCTTAAGAAAAATTACAAAGTGCACAATTCCCTCAGACGAATGACATAAATTGCACAGTCACAGATACAGGGCCTTAGAACTTAGTGATCCAGGCACGTATTAGGATCCACAGCCTTTTGCAAAAGAGATGAAGATAAAGTCATTTTCCACATTGTCCATCACCTTTTGTGGGAACCAGGTTTGTTGAGTCCGATTTAAAATCAGCCTTGCTTACTCTATAGCCTCCCTTACAATTGCCATGGAGCACACCTTGTTGAATGTAGCTGCGTGGAGATGTGTAGCGTGCTAGGTAGAATAGGCATGGCTATTTACAAAGTTGCTATCCCTAAGTGATCTAGGATGTGACTGGTGTTTAGTACTGGTTACCCATAGGTTACAGTTCCACAGTGTGCTTTTGTTGATACATTACATCCAGACTGACAGTATCCAGCTTGCACCCATCAACACCGCACCCTATTGTGTTTCAACACGGACTCTTTGGAAGTCAGGAAACAACTACACTAATAAGTGGGGCCTAGAACAGCCACAGTTCAGAGCAGCAGTGAGAGAGTAGTAGCTGTGGCCGCTGCGGCCGCACTTTAGTCACATATGAAACCCGAGGCACGCCACGGATTATGCACTACCCCGACTGCTTTGCCAAATGAAAATGTCAAATTTTGGCGAGGGCCTTGGCCATTTCTCCTCCATCACACTCGCAGCAAGTCCCCGACGCACGATGGTGCTCGGATGTTATAAAAACGGCTTTATGTATTCAATAATTGCTTAACAGTTCTATAAAATGTCATTAACTGCTGGATGCTGCTTAGGTTACATCCACATGACTACCACAGAGACCTAGCCACCCGCCCCCCCCCCCCGTTCCCTGTTAACGAGGCACCCTTGACGGGCTTGGAGTCTGTCAATCTGTGGACAGACATGGAGCCAGAGTGGTCATGTGTTGTATACCTGCCCGGCTCCATATCATATACCCTTATGCATCACTCCAAAAGCTCAGAGTGTACAGTATACCAGGGCCTCTTCCTTTATGAGGTCATCCATCCTGCCTGGTCTCAGTGGTGGGCGATTTATGCCTTCCCCTGCTCCATGCACCGCTTCACCATTGTATTTCAGCTCTATTAAAAGTAATTGGCAGATCGTGGCAGAATAAATGTTTTGAGAAAGCGTGGCAGGTCAGAATAGGGTTACCTCAAACAGAAGAAAAGACACTTTGGCTTAGCAGCGGATTAAGTGTAGGTTATTTTCTGCTCATCCAAGGCGGATGTCAATGTTGACTCCCACGACCAAAGCAACATATGTGTTCAACAACAGCGTGGTCTGTTGATATTGATACTCATTTGCCGTGGCCAAGTTGTGAGTGATGCCGGCCCAGGACACAAACCAGGGGTCTAGAGGAGCCCACAGCCTCTGTGCAGCCCAAGCGTCATGCCTTTCATCTTATTCTGATCCCACCGCTAATTATAATAATAAAATAAATACTTTAAAATGCTTAAACGCTTATTTGTGGGGGGCACATCAGGCTTGTTTGAGAGTGCAGTCTATTCTACCATGTTTTCACCCCTGGAGATTGGCTCCTGAACGCTAATGTGGAGCTGGATCCACTGCCTCACTGTGATTGTCTGGGTCTTTCCTCTGGGCTTTCCTGTATACATACCTTTGACTCCAAACCATAGAAAAAGACAAAACATTGGTCATGTAGTGTGTTTGATCAGCTTTTGCTTATACAGCGATGTTTCCCAATCCCATATGTGGATCATTTTGTAGTTAGTGAGGTGTTGGTCAAACACCAAACATTTTGGGAAAAACACCTCAACAGGGGAGGGTCCAGGGCGAGGGTGAACGGGTTGTCTCTGGGCAACAGACAGGGCAGGGTCCAGGGTGAACGGGTTGTCTCTGGGCAACAGACAGGGCAGGGTCCAGGGTGAACGGGTTGTCTCTGGGCAACAGACAGGGCAGGGTCCAGGGTCCAGGGGGAACGGGTTGTCTCTGGGCAACAGACAGGGCAGGGTCAAGGGTCCAGGGTGAACGGGTTGTCTCTGGGCAACAGACAGGGCAGGGTCCAGGGCGAGGGTGAAAGGGTTGTCTCGGTGCGACAGACTACGCTGTATATTTTAACAGATTGTAGAGCGTCCTGCTAAAGGGGGGGGGGGTTGGAAGAAACAGCCTTTTTCCGAGCCGTCCGGTGGTGCTGACACATGGCGTCTGTCATCCCCAGCCCCGGCGTGGCTGTCATCGTACCCCACACTACACCCACCTTCCTAGGCCACCCACCTGCCCCCTGCCACCGCTCCCCCTTCCAAATGTTACTGTTGACTTCAATGGCCTGGACGTCATGTGTACACCACCCCTCATCCACCCCCCAATATCATACAAGCATCCCCTTTCTTTATGTGAGGGATTGGAACGGCTGTTGGTTTATGTTACGTGGATATATACTGTATTTCATATGGCTTTATTTTGTTTCATATTTCAGTGTCTGGGTTTACTGTGTCCCCCTCAGAGGTTTACAGTGGGGATTGGGGAGAGTTGTGTATGAAGAGCAGTGACAGTTCGGGGGATTTCTGAGACAGTTATGGAACGGTGAGGGAATATGCACTCTGGGACAGGAGAAAAGAGAGGGCACACATTATTTAACACCCGAGGTTCCGTAAAACATATTGAAAGTTAATGCTTTGGACACTGACTGCAATGACATTGTATGTGAGCATGTGTAGAGTTTGTATGCATTTCAGCAACTAGAGGGTTAAGTGAAACAGGGAACACGATGAATAAAACATACTAACTTCTAACTAGCTGGCAGGAATGGGAGCAGCCGTGCAACAGTGGACCACAAAGGCGTCTGCCTCAGACACAGATAGATGGTTGCCTGTAGTGTGGCTCTGTTGATCCAATACTGTCTCCACAGACACAGAGGTATGGTTGCCTGTAGTGTGGCTCTGTTGATCCAATACTGTCTCCTCAGACACAGAGGGATGGGAGTCTATAGCGCGGCTCTGTTGATCCAATACTGTCTCCTCAGACACAGAGGGATGGGAGTCTATAGCGCGGCTCTGTTGATCCAATACTGTCTCCTCAGACACAGAGGGATGGGAGTCTATAGCGCGGCTCTGTTGATCCAATACTGTCTCCTCAGACACAGAGGGATGGGAGTCTATAGCGCGGCTCTGTTGATCCAATACTGTCTCCGGTCTCCTCTGGCCCTTGCGAGGCTGCTGTCTGGAAGTTTCCGCAGCCAGGCGTCTGCTCAGTGACTTTGGGTGTGTGTGAGAGGAGGATTGGCCATGGGGGTTCTACTCTGTGTTTCCCATGTTCAGACAATCTGCAAGCGGTTAATCCTATCCATTAATCACTGGGCTAATTTGTTTTCAAACGGCCTCGCTGACAGAAAGAGACTATTATTACAGTACCGATGCTCAAAGTCGTCCCGCTGCGCTGGGGCCTAAACCCCCTTCACGTGAAGCCTCCTCTCTCCTCCTCGCCACAGGACGATCACACGCTCTTTGGCTGGAGGATACGTGGGGATGTATGGGTCTGAAGTAGTAAGCGTGTGTGTATCTTTCTGCCTGTGTTGGTGACCCTCATCACGTTCACCGTGTCCAGCGTGACTGAAGGAGTGAGAGGCCACGGTCTCACGTGGTGGCAGAAGATGACTGTTCTAACAGAGGCAGGTGAAACCACACCAAGGCATCAGATCCGGAATGATCTGATTTCCGTGACCCCCGTCTTGTTGTAAATCTCTCAGGGGGCCACCCACACTCACCCTTTAAGACATGACCGTGGGCATGGCACATACACAACCACTGCCGCTGGTCCATCCGAGCACGGCCATCTTGGTAAGCATGGTAACCAGGTGTTGAACGTGCCATCGGCAGACGGACACCACACGCTAGGGTTTAGCCTGCTTCTCGGTACCCCGCGGCGTAACCAGTGTGGATGGGGTGGATTTAGCGGAACTAGGGAAACGGGATTAGATGGATTGGACCCAGTGGCAGGGCCCTGAAAAGTGGATAAATGTCTAAAATAACACATTGAGAGAACCGATCGTAGATTTGGCAACTGAGACCAGGAAAATAGCAACTTCATTTCAACTACTTCATGGGTCTTCAGGTCTTCTCTCTCCTTTCCTTTTTGTTAACTCTGCCTTTCAATTTTGCACTTTCTCTTAAGCCCTCATGAATGATATTCTTAATTTCTCATTCACTTGCCTGAGGGGTATAAAACATTACAACTAGCGCCTCAGAAAGTAACTTTCTATAAAAAAAATACATATTCGGAAACATATAAATTGGTCTGCGTCTCAGTTTTGTTTATAACCATGTATAGTCTAGTGCATGCACTGCAGCCTTTCCTATGTATATGTTTTATACACATGTTGGGAGTGAGGTGTGTGTCTGTTTCCTATAGAGTCGTTTGATTATGTCTTTGTCCGTCATCAGAGGGCTTTTAAGTGCATGAGCCTTGCTCTGGATGACATAATGTAGCGGGGGGGGGGTTCAGCCAGTCGAGCGTCTGTCCTCTCAGGTAATGAATAGCCTAGTGCTTTTAACCAAGCTAAACCAAGACGGGAGTCGGACCAACGAAAACAACATATATCTAAACGCCAGGTCTGTGCATTGGTCACAGAGCAATGGAGGGAAATGAGGCAGAGAGCATAGAGATACAAATCAAAGGTAGAAAGAGGTAGAAAGAGGTAAAGGGGAGAGAGGAGAGGGAGAGAGAGGAGAGAGGAGAGGCGAAAGATCAAGAGAAATGTAGAGGGAGCGAATGTCAGAAAAGTTCAGTCACTGTTGTATCTTTTACCAGACGTTTTTGAGTGATTCATTGGCGCTTGTCAGGAAAACCTCTCCTTCTGGAGCTAAACTCAGCTTCTGGTGAGGAAACCAGACAAATATCTGGGAGAAAGTAAGACTTGCAATTACTTTTTCCTTACCTGATGTATCATTTATTTGGGCAATGAGTCAGTGCTTATCCCAGTGGCCTCACAGTGGCAATTTAACCATTCCTCAAACCAACGGAGGAGAGAAAATGTTCTTTCATGAAAGTGATTCACATTAACGGCTCATGCGGTGGCAACACCACTACAGTGATTTGTTTAATCCTACACTCTTCAAGCCACTTCACTGGGAATAGAAAGATAGAATCTAACTGGTCCCATGTAATTCACTGCGTGGCAATTTTGATAATTAGGCAGAAACCAACGGTTTATTAAAGGATAAACATGTGGGTTAGTATTTACTGCACACTACTGGAGCTTGTTTCATCGTGGCACAATGGGCCACTCTCTCTCTGGCATATGTCATATTTATTTCTATTGAGAGATTAAGCAGATGCCTACATGCGATGTAGGTTACTCGGATGTAGGTTACACGGATGTAGGTTACACGGATGTAGGTTACACGGATGTAGGTTACACGGATGTAGGTTACACGGATGGATACAGACCGGGATTAACACATTCACACACCAAGGCACCCACACATTTGAAATACTTTATTTAAAATTGTAGAATTATAATTTATTTATCAGCGTTATTGCCAAGTATGTTTACCCATACAATGAATTTGCTATGGTGTATTGGTTCATGACAGTAAACACAGTGATAAAACAGCAGAGTAAGTAAAAATAAAAATGGAAATGGAAAAAGTGCTGTGAATAGAAAGAGTGCAAAACATCTAGCATATAATTTGCACATAAGCGCTATGTACGAGACAGAAGTCTGAAGAAGTGCATTAATGTAACGCATTAAGTTAGAGGGCGGTATGCGGTCAGGGTCAATGGGGGTCACCTGGCCTTGTTGATGAAGCCAGCTGCCGATGGGTAGAAACTGTTTTGGTGACGTGAGGTGTTGGTCCTTATAGTGCAATGAAAGTAAGACCATGTGATGGCTGAAGGCAGTGAACTGAACTAAAGACCAACGGTACCTGTTACCTGGGCAATCCCTCCACAACAGTGAATATTGAACAAAATGTCCTCACTGATATCAATAGCTTCTGGAAAACTTAATACAGTGTGTGCTACTGTAGGTTAATGTATATTTATTTATATATATATATATATATATATATAAATGTATGTATATTTATGTATGTGCCACTGCAATAAGGCTTAAACAGCACAGGGTCCCACAAGGGAAATGCATACATCAACATAAACACCCACGTAGAACAAGTCTGGAGGGCTGGATCTTTTTTCTGTATATATTTATATTTTCTATACTTATACATGTATTTATTTATGCATTTATTCCTTCTATGCTTGAAGTGACACGTACGTGGAAAGCCAAGTGAAAGACCTTGTTGTGCACTTTCCAGAGACCTTCTCGCAGATAAGGCCCAGGGTTGCCTTGTGGAGCCTGAATCCAATTTGGGAAACCGCAAAATCAACCCACACTCAATGTGCTTCACCCAACGTATGTTTGTGCATGTTAAGGGAAGGAGGGAGGTGACAATCCAGCCATCCCGAATGGCTCCCTATGACATGATCACAAGGCAACTATATATTGAGTGATTTTGGATGGGTCTGTAATTAAAAGGCACATTGTTGGATTAGTCATTTGGTAAGACATTTCTAGATGTTGTTACCAGAGAATGAAAGCCCGGGAACCGAGCCGGTAAGACAATTCTTCTTTCAGATTTCTTTGCCGTTTACATTTAATTCAACCTCAATTATTTACGGGAATATTTAAAACAATGTGTCAATACATGGAAGAGACATTGAAATATATCATGAATGGAAATGGAAGGCTTATTACCTTGGCAATGGAGCACTAAAATATTTGGACAGAAACTGAACATGAAAATTAAACTGTCTTAATCCTATATTGGCTTGAGCAATATAATCATGTTCATAAAATAAAAAAGTAAACTTGGCTGTGAGATTTATGGACAGAAAACAGGCCCTCGGTGACGAAAACCTGAAACTCAGAGCAAGCAAATTCACAATCTTTAAAAAGCAAACGGGCAGTTATAAATTCTCTCCCTTTTAATAGTCTGTCGGCAAAGCAGAACTAACCCATACAGTACACTCCGCCCATCTAACCAGAAACCCCACAAGATGCTTGTCAATATACTGTTCAATTTCCCACGATACCACTGAAATGCCATGGCTTCACATCTAAACGTGTCCCTACGTTCCGTTCCTTATTAATTCACTCCCTTGGGCTCGAAATAATCTGTGGGCTCTTGGCTGAATAACAACAAGGAGAATGAGACAGAAACTATACAAACGTGGACAATATTATAATATATTTGTTTACCATAAACTTTCTCATAATTAATATCAGTGGAATTACCAAATAACCAAAACATACAGAGCCCCAGAGGTGACATGGAGGGAATTTGTTTTTTAAAGCATGTGTGTGTTTTATAACCTTGCATGCGTGCTTTACTAAAGTGTATGCCCCCCCATTGCCAACTAAATGCAGTTCAGTTCAGCCTAACAACATTTCAATTCTCAGTGCCCAGCTGGAGCTTGACTTCCAAAAATGGTAAGGTGCACAAATATCATACTTGTGTGTTACATATTACCAGTTAAGAATGTGTAGTCATCTAGCTATTATATTCCACTGTGAACTGCTTTACTCATTGGAAGTCAGAAAAAGCATTGCCGTGGACATCTTACTAAAGCCTGCCCGCTACTTACTTAAAACGTGCGAGCAATTTAGTAAAGCATGTATGTAACTTAGTAAAGTGTGTATGTAACTTAGTAAAGCGTGTATGTAACTTAGTAAAGTGTGTATGTAACTTAGTAAAGTGTGTATGTAACTTAGTAAAGTGTGCATGTAACTTAGTAAAGTGTGTATGTAACTTAGTAAAGTATGTATGTAACTTAGTAAAGTGTGCATGTAACTTAGTAAAGTGTGTATGTAACTTAGTAAATTATGCATGTAACTTAGTAAAGTATGTATGTAACTTAGTAAAGTGTGTATGTAACTTAGTAAAGTATGTATGTAACTTAGTAAAGTGTGCATGTAACTTAGTAAAGTGTGTATGTAACTTAGTAAAGTATGTATGTAACTTAGTAAAGTATGTATGTAACTTAGTAAAGTGTGCATGTAACTTAGTAAAGTGTGCATGTAACTTAGTAAAGTGTGCATGTAACTTAGTAAAGTGTGCATGTAACTTAGTAAAGTGTGTATGTAACTTACTGCGCGTGCGAGTTATAAAATGAAGACAATCAGTTCAATCAATCTGTAAATCAGAAATGTGTAGGATATGAATTTAGTAAAGTAGTTGGTTTAGTGGAAAAAGCAAATGAGTAATAATTTTTTTATTAGACCTTATCTGGTTGGTTAAACTGGACTGTTTAACAAAAAGATATATAATGAATGATGCATAGTTGATATGAGTTCCTGCTGGTTGATATGAGTACCCCCTCTTGATATGAGTTCCAGCTGGTTGATATGAATACCCCCTGTTGGTATGAGTTCCTGCTGGTTGATATGAATACCCCCTGTTGATATGAGTTCCTGCTGGTTAATATGAATTCCCCTGTTGATATGAGTTCCTGCTGGTTTATATGAATACCCCCTGTTGATATGAGTTCCTGCTGGTTAATATGAATACCCCCTGTTGATATGAGGTCCTGCTGGTTGATATGAATACCCCCTGTTGATATGAGTTCCTGCTGGTTAATATGAGTACCCCCTGTTGATGTGAGTTCCTGCTGGTTGATATGAATACCCCTTGTTGATATGAGTTCCTGCTGGTTGATATGAATACCCCCTGTTGATATGAGTCCCTGCTGGTTGATATGAGTACCCCCTGTTGATATGAGTTCCTGCTGGTTGATCACAGTGACGAAAACTATCAATTTACATCAATAACCTTCACCTAGCTCTAATATCATTTGCTGGAATTTGTGGCCATTTTGGTCAGAAACACACAAAACATTGTTGGGAATAAAGAGGGAAGGGAAGTAATGGAAGCATTGGAAGAATCCCTCTTGAAAGTGAAATAAGGATAATACCCTCTGTAACACCATGTAACTCATAAGGACTTAGCCTCCCGGTCTGGATCCCTGTATTTCCCCTTTGGTTGTAATTACCTGAGAGTTCATCTCTGTCAGCTGCTTGTCTTCTCTTTTTTCTTTTTCCGTGGAGAAGTACCCTCATATTTAGAAAGAAATACAAACCCTAAACTTAATACTGAGGGTTGGAGGCAGGATATAATGTTAGGTTATTTAAGATTAAGTAAGAGGTTGGGAACTTTTTTCCCGGTAATGGTAAATTAGTCAAATAAGGGCCTGAAAAGTGTAGCCAACAGCAATGGAAGGATCTTTTTGGTGGAAAAACTTAGATTTTTCCGATTTTTTCCCTTTGGAACGATTGTGGGGGAGGTTGGGGTGACTTGGTGAAATTATCAAGGATTTATGAGGTCTCATTCCTCCTGGAATAGCAAATGAATCCAATGTTTTGGTTTGGGATTGGGAAACACTTTTAAGAATGGCAGATTCATTTCTCAAATGTGAAGTGAGAGGGGGAGGGGGTGCAAGAAAGAGTTGAGTTGGACGGGGTAACAACAGTCTCGGTCCTACACCTTTTGAAGCATTTCTAGTGTCCACGCATTTCCCCATATGTCAGAGACATTAAATTGGGATTACAAATACTTAATCAAACTTCTAATGGCATATTTCTTAATCCAGGTACCCCATCTAGTATCACGTATGTAATAATTTGACTAGCGAGGATGTTTCTTAATTACCTGACTTCCTCAGGGGCTTGTAGATGCCATGCTTGGTAAAGACACTGTGTATGGAGGTGAAACGAAGGAAAGCTAACCCTTGCCCAACTGTCTTCGCCCTTCCATTGATCTTCACTGACTGTAGCATAGCATTTAGGACATGCACCATTATCTACGTTAGATGGTAATGGTCTTTTGGGATCAGGTTTCCGTGGGATACAAGAACCGCTGTGGAACCCGGGGCTTGGTAAATTACCCAAGCTGCCTTTTTCCCACCCTCTGTCAGAAAAACATCAGCAAAATCTCTGTGACCACGCAACCTCTCCTGTTACACACACACACACACACACAAACCAAAACACCACAATAGAGGACCAAATAAACCACAGGCCCACACAGCCACTCATGTAATTACTGGAGCGCTTTCAATACCACAAAATAGAACCAAAGTCTCGATAAGGACTGCCATTTTTCTTCGATTTTCTTTTTAAGCTCTCCCCCATCTGGTTGTTTTCTCTTTGGCTGTCGGTGTTTACTCATCACAGTCAGCTGGGTCGAGCTCCTGTCCCTCCCTGTGTTGTTGCCTGGTTACGGCGGCAACCCCAGCTGCGCCGTCGGCTTTTTTTGTGTAGTAATGCTACATGCTAGCGCCGGCCTGGAGCCTGAGTTTATTATGATATGTCATCACCCTTCGCGAGCCACACGGACCCATGTTTGTTTGAACTACTGTAGACGTCCCCTCCCTTTCTCAAGGCTGGACAGAAAAGACAAGTCTGAACTGTCACTAGGCGTGAGAGAAAGCAAAAAAAGAGAGAGATTGGAGAGAGAGAGAGAAAGAGAGTGAAGGATTGGTAGAGGGACTGGTGGCGCATGTGCATCCATCAATAGTGCACGTTTGGGCCACCCTGTGAATAACTGAAATCTTCCATAGACGTACGTTTGCATTTTAGTCATTTAGCAGACACTCTTATTCAGAGAGACTTACAGTAAGTGCCTTCCTCTTAAGGTGTCTTGGAAAATCTTACGAACATGAAAAGTACACTTTCCTTCATCTGAGCCATTATTTGGCAAAATCAGGGTAAGAGAACTTAAAGTAAAGCTCTTACATATATGTACTTTCGGTTTGGTGGTGGACATGGATGGATACGTAAGTCAATTCAGATGCTCTTCAAAGAGGTAGGTTGTCAAGCCTCTTTCGGAAGATTGGCAGGGACTCTGCTGTCCTGGCTTCAAGGAGAAGTTCGTCCCACCGTTGAGGTGCCCAAGACAGAGAAGAGTTGTGCCTTTGCTGAGCGGGAGCTGCCCGTCCGTGAGGGTTTGGGTGGCAAAAAGGTGGGGTATCCCCTCACTGTTTGGGAGGGAGGTGGGGTATCCTCCTCACTGTGTGGGGGAGGTGGGTTATCCTCCTCACTGTGTGGGGGAGGTGGGGTATCCTCCTCACTGTTTGGGGGGGAGGTGGGGTATCCTTCTCACTGTGTGGGGGGAGGTGGGGTATCCTCCTCACTGTGTGGGCCCCGTCTCAATCAGCAGCTCAATGAAATATGACCTGATACCCATTTTGCATTCATTCAAGGTTTATTAAAGAATTTAATGAGATGTTAAATGAGAAAAAAGGCCACATAATGCACACATCTAGGTGTGCTCACGGCTTCTACCTCTCGCCTACTGTGCCCCCCCCCCCCCCCCCCCCCCCCCCCCCCCCCCCCCCCCCCCCCCCCCCCCCCCCCCCCGGGTCCCGAACACGGGTCAGCTGGCCGTACAGACACCCATGGGTCTATGTAACACACACCGACGTTGCATAAGCCAACTGGGACATGTCAGGATCAAGCCAGCCTGCCAGCCAGGCTGGCTGACTGGGTTCATATTTATCACTAACCCGGACTTGACCGGGATCTTACGCCGGGGGAAAAATCCAACAGACATTATTTATACTGTACTTACATATGTATGTTTAGTCCAGAACCATAGATAAATCATGGTCTAATCAGTTGATTAAGGACCGAGCCAAAGCAGAGAGCCAGTGGACCCTGTGGCCCTCCAGGACCTGGCGGATTAAGCTCCTTTTCTAAATTGACGGGGGTGTGGGTCTGATATTGGACCGGGTCATGTTACTTCCTGCTCACAGAGACCCCGCTCTGTTCTTTTTTGGGTTAAACCAAAGCCCTCATAGGTAAACCCATATGGATGATTTGAAAGGGTACACAAGCGTGAAATGTGATTCAGTTACAGTGCAGTCTCTGGCTAAGACTTCTATTTTATTACAGATGGTTGATCAAATTTAGAAATTGAATTAGGTGTCCGTTATCAGACCAAATGGCTATTAATTTAACCTCTGAGGAGTTAACGGGAGCCGCACATTGAGAGAGAGGGATAAAAAACGTAATGTGTTATTTTACAGAACAGTACTTCCATATGGACCTGGCAAAGTTTATTTTGGACTTTTCTGTATGTGCTTGAAGATATGCTTTTCAGGTTGTATACTGAAGTCATTCATAAAAGACTTGAGTTTTCATCATATCAACAGCTTCTATTTTCTTCAACCGCTATTCATCATATTTATGAAGCAGGTTTGGAAAAGTAGATATTTGATGTTTAAGTTGTGCAGTATGTAGCATTGAGATGACAATGTTTTGGTTTGTGAAAGCTTCAATTTTAATACTGTGGATTACTAAATTAACAGACATCCACCAACAAATGTTAATCAATTGTTGACCCGCTCTTTGAACAAAAATGAATGTGCATCAGACCGTGTATATCTGACATTGTCCTTCTCACCATGTACTTATGACATTTGCCCCAGAGACACAATGGTCCTGGCTATCAAACACTGTAAAAGTCTTCAGTAGTGGAATGACAGTTGTTGAATTGACAGCTTTTCAGGGACATTTTGAGAGAAAAACTTTTCGTCATCATATCTTCTTAAAATGTAAAGCAATTTTGAACCAAAACAGTAGAAACATGTCGATCCCTGGTTGGACTCCACACAGCCCAGTGCATTGTGCCTGAATGTTATGATACAAATCCTCGTACATTTTTTTAATACACCAGTCCTGATCAAACTTAACAGGTTTCTCTTTCAGTCTCACACATAATCAACAACAATAACTCTGTAAAGTAAAGGCAGATTGAGAAAACGTACATCTAACAAGGGAAATGTTAAAACCTCTCAACTCTCCTCTCGATTTTTCACCGATAAAAATAAATTGCACTGCCACTTCTGCAGAACGCATGACAATGCACACTTACATCCTCACAAGGTTCTTTTAGCATTCCTTTTTTTATTATAGGCGCTAATGCCTTTAACAGACATCTTAAAAATGTAAATAGTTCAAAGAGGTAGGGTGAAAATGGAGCTCGCATTTTAAACTATTTTAAATACACCACTAAAATATACATTGAGAGGGCAGCTGGAATGTATTATGTTTTTGAAGCTAATTTACAAGTCATCCTATTCTGAAAATGAAAACTGTGAAAATCGAAACAGTGAAAATCAAAACGGTGAAAACGAAATGTCACGTCCTGGCACGAAAGGGCTACAATGCCAACCCTCCCCAACACACTAATATCCAACCACCTCTCCCTCATTCGGGGCACGTACGGCTGTTTGTTTTATAGCTCCCAATTGTTCTCCCACATTATTCCCAATTTACCTCCTCTTTTCTTGCTGCATGTTGTCGGTCGTTATTTGAATTGCATTTTTGTTTTGTTTATGTGTTGTCGTTTCTGTTTTTGTGACATTTATTTTGATAAAAATCCACCATTCTCCTAGCCCTGTGTTCTGCCCTCTGTCACGTAATTAGATTTTTCCTTGATTTTCCTTTTCATTAAATAGCTTAACCCAAAGAGGTTCCCCATCAGATGAAGCTTCTTTGTACAGTAAAGACACAAAACATGTTTGATTATATGAACACCTTGACTACGGATTTGCATTATTAGAATGTTTTGTCAACTGGATGATTGACAGAGCCAAAGGTTTACACAGGCAGGAGTGAACGCCAAACCAGATCAGGTGAATACAGTTCCGATCTGCCAGATTATTCTCTAACATGCCGGATCTTTTCAGTTGAAACTTCTGCATTGAGTTGGATGCACAGTTGCCTGGTTCAGTTCATGTAAAACATGACCAATGACACATACACACAGGAAATAAAAAGCAGGTTAGGGGTCTTTTTATGTCCCCTTTTAGTACGACACGTTGAGTCATACAACCCCTTGATTAAAAACCCAATAGCTGTCATTTTGTTCAACAAAGCAATGTATTTGTGAATTGGTCATGGTTTGAACAGCATCGTTTTAGCCGGCAATGTCCTACTTTACGTGGCCGACAATTTCGCCAAGTGGAAATCTTTTTTATAAACCTTTAAGAGAGGTTCCCCTGGCAAGGAGAATTAACTTAAATAAATGCTGTTGTTTTCACATCATTGTAGATTTAAAGATACTGTGTTTCTCCTGCTCCCCATGTCAATCATTTCTTGACACCCCTATAACAGTAAAGGGTAAAGAGAAACTGACACGTTGTGATTGACAGAGTGAGAAATAACACCAAGGTGCTTATCTTACATGGTTTAAACGGCAAATTGTTTATGAAGCAATGGTGACTATGAAGTAATGGAGAAATGGTGGTCTGTGGGGAACACTGTCTAGCAGAAGGGTGGTGTGTGTAGTGTGGTGTGTGTGTGTGTGTGTATGTGACAGTTCTTCTCCGGTACATCAGCGGGACTCTACAGTGTACTATGGCCCAAAAACATCTAAGAAGGTGTCTCCTGGGCCCAGTTTGAAAGCTCCTCTTTCTTCTCTGCAACCGACAGCACCACCCAATTGGGGCAAATGTGACCTCGGCCCTTATGGCTCCCTGACCAACCGCAACGTTTGGAAGCTTAAGGCTTCAATCGCTCTCCTTTTATTGGACGAGGGGCAGCGCGCTCCCGGTAAACTTCTCGTTGTACCACGTGGCGGTGCATGTGTTGTCATGACGCGGTGTGAGTGGCTCACTGCACACATACTAAACTGTATCGGACACCCCATAAATCCTGGGTGGAGGGGGGCAAGTAAATAAGGCGGGTGAAATATGGCGACCTGACAAAGAAGTGAGCGACAGAGCGCAGAGGCAGGGGGAGGAGGGGCTGGGGGGGGGGGGGGGGGGGGGGGGGGGGGGGGGGGGGGGGGGGGGGGGGGGGGGGGGGGGGGGGGGGGGGGGGGGGGGGGGTTTTGGGGTGTGGGTGTGTGTTTGGGGGTACCGTAGGACTGGGTATGACAACCCAGCCGAGCGGCAACAGTGTAGCATTCACAAGGGGTTAATTGGGGAGGTGTTTTGAACTGTATGTTTGCGGGTGTTTTTTTTTTTGGAACAGTGGTCCGTGGAAAGAATTCACCGTCTACCTGTGGTATAATGAGGTTAAATTATCCTCCTACTGCCGCCATCGAGGTCTGGCAACGAGGTGCGGAGACCCTTCACCACACCAGTCAAGGCCTGCAACACTGTTTTCATTCAAAATAGAATAACAGAAATGGAACCTTCCAATTAATTCCAATTTACATATCCCTGGCTCCAGTTTCCATTGCGGAGAGCCCGGGGATGTGAGGTGCTGTTGCAGTCACCAGAGTGATTATTTGATTAGATAATTAATAATTCCCCTGGTGCCGCAATTAATTTGAAATTAGCTAAACAAACGCAGAGCGCTGGTGTCACGTTGCATATGGGTGTGACCGACTTCTTCCACCTTATGTACACACACACACACACACACACATGTTCATGGCTAGAGCACACAGACGGATGTGGGGACCAGCAAGGGCTTCTGTGTGCGAGTGCGTGTGCACACCCAGGATTGAGAACCTTCAGTCCTGGTGGAGACAAAAGTATGTCCAAGGCAACATCACATTTTCCCAAACTGTAACCCCCAACCCTCTAACATTACCTTTAAACCGAAACATAACTACTGATCCCAAAAATTGCAATTCTCCTCGTGGGTCCTGGCAAATTTCTATGTGAGGTCAAATTTGCACCCTTCTACCTTCCCCTCGGGGAGTTTAAGGCGAAGTAAATCAGAGGCGCACACCGACACACACACACACACAGCAGGCAGGTTTATTCTGGAGAGTCTAATCCTGCCCCTCCTCTCGATGCCGTGACTTCCAGCGGTAAGCGCTCCCAGATTACGGAGGTTTGTTTGCTTTCAGGCTGTCGGTGCCGTCATGGCGTGCCGCGGCTCCAGGCTGCCGGCCCGTACGGTCTGTCACCTGCTCCATGAGGAGATGGGGGGAGCGGGAGACCAGGAGGAAGAGAGAGGAGAGAGACTGGGAGAGGTTGATGTCATGGCCATCAGCTTGAGTACGGCCTGGCGATGTCTCCGTGGGTCCAGAGGCACGAAGACAGGACATCGACCCTGACTCAAAACATACATCGACCCGGACTCAAAACACACATCAACCCTGACTCAAAACACACATAGACTCTGACTCAAAACACACATCGACCCTGACTCCTAACACACAAGGTCTAAGGTGTTCCTGTCTCAGCCGGGCATGGGTGTATACTTGACCAGGCTGGGATGGACGTGCTGCCGGGTTGTATGAGCATCCGTAACCCATCCAGCCACCCTACAGGCTACTGCTCTGACAGACCACCGGAGAACCCAAACAGACCTCTTTCACTGACCCTCAAAGAACCCAGCGCCTGTTTTTCCCCCGGCAGGTTGCAGGCGACGTGAGAGCGTGAGACTCGCCCTGGTCGGCCAATTTCGGTGAGTGACGGGGGAGCAGATTTTCTTAAAACAGCTGCAATTATCGGCGCGCAATTAGCGAGCCACCCGCGCAATTACAGCCCGTTCTGCCCCCGGTCTGCCCCGCCCCCGTTCTGCCCCGCCCCCGGTCCTACAGGATGACTCTCTCAACTGCCCCGGAGCAGCATGAGCGATGATGATGATGAGGATGATGACCGTGATGTTGACTAAATGAATATTGCAGCAGGCAGCGAGGGAGGGGAGGCGGAGTGTGGTCAGCATGTGTGGGGCCCCAGCATGGCCGCCTTCCCCACCAACTTTGCCCCGGCTCTGGCGTGTTGGGGGTAATTGTGGTAATCCCGCCGCTCGGAGGAACAGGAGGTCCCCATTAGAGTACTTTGGTTGTGGGGTAGCTCAGGTGCCATCTCGCTCACCCCACGAACATTGCTGGGGGGGGGGGGGGGGGGGGGGGGGGCCCCCCTTTCCCCGGGGG
>JACXGK010003296.1:27636-46234 GCA_016801125.1 Novumbra hubbsi | reverse complement strand
AACGGCTTAAAGCATGAACAAAACAAGTAATGATATGTGGGGTAATAGGGTGTACAAGAAGGACCACGAGACTACAGAAAGACGCATCCAGGTTCGAGAACACCAACTCCCAACAGGTAGAGGTCGCACAATCAGAGAGACTCAGTCCAGCCAATCAGAACACCACGCAACGTGAAGACCTACAAGAAGATTTGACCAAAAGGCTCCCTTAAGGAGAACCTATAAATTTGAATGTATCTAAACAATGCGCTCTCTTTCCCAGCTGTTCCCAGCCAAAACAAGAGCCGTGCACGTTCGATAAGGACATGATACGCCGGTGATTAAATACTTTGATTATTTCTAATTGGACAAAGTCGTCAGGATCATTTTATTTCTTAACAATAGCATAGATCTTTTTCTTTATTTTATTTTTTATAAATGTTTTTTTATAAATGTTTTTCCCTCACGACTGACCGCCACAATACTGTGCTGCACATATTGAACGTGTCAGTGTGCAAAGATAAGATGAGCCCACCTAGTTTTTATTGTCTTTAATGTGAACAAACCCAGTGACATTGGCCACACCCCCTAACACCTGTAGTTAACTTTTTCGCCCTGCTCCAAAAAAATAGTTTACCTTATTTGGATGTACAGCTCTTCTCAGGTTCTCCATCCATTTGTCCCTCTCAGCAGATGACCTGCAGGAAAAGCATTTGGTTCCAGTGGAAGTAGTTACCTGCAGAAGAAGGACAGTTGTTCAAACCCTTATATCAGTGTTTCTCAACAGGGGCGTTCAGAGGAGGACGGGGGGCGTTGAAAGCAATATTCGTTGCTTGTTGTTTGTTTTAAGGCGAGTTTACTCTTAGCGACTTGCAGAAAAACTGCTCTGCAACATTAAAACCTGCCAGTTGACTGGACGAGACGGTGCATCGTAACCTGTCTTCTCTTCAGTGTTTTTGTCAGCTTGTTTCCGCGCTGCCTTCCCGGGACAGCCAAGGAACATCACCCACAATTTCACCCACATTGGCGTTTAATGTGTATACTCTGGAAAATGGCAACTCTCTTTCTTGGTATTACCAGTGGAAGAATTTATTGTAGAAAATATAAGAAACGGAGACGTTGAGGATCAGAGGGCCTGAGTGTCAGACGGAGCTGCAGGGTCTGCATCGTGTACAGTGATAAAATGCATAGGAATCGCTAAGCCTGGACCGCCACTGAAATCCTATGGATCAAGAAAGAACGGCGTGTCGCTTTTCCGGCTGACCCGTCACACGTTCTCCCGGGCACAGAGCCGTGGTCAGTCCAGCTGGCAGCGTGCTTTAGCATAATAGGTTGTAAATCCTTGTGAATGGGGCTCCTCTCTAAGCTCACCTCTCTGAGCAGATCCACTGAAAGCAGGAACACGGAAATGCCAGCCGATTGGCTAGAGAGACATGCAAGCCCCCGCCAGGCAGGAAGCCGGGGCAGATGCACACTTCTCATTGGTCGGGTTGCCTGACAAAACCCTCAGCGATTCGCCCAACACTTATTATAGAGCTTTTCAGACATGGGTAATGGTCACAAAACTAGGAGTAGGCGAAAAAATGCATTAAATCCTGGGGGCTCACCTCGAAGCAGAAGTCCTGGCCCAGGATGCTGCTGTGCACCGGCTTGATCAACACCTCGTCCTCCATGCTGAGATCCAACGCCTCTACCGCACTGCTGGGGCTGAGCAACGACTCGTGAGACCGCGACTCCTTCAGCCTCGGCATCAGACGGGATCTGGAGAGCGGGAAGGGACGTGCTCGGTCAGACAAATCATTTCCCACACATACCATCAAGCAAGCTGTTCCGGAACCGTGTGTGGGTGTGGGGGTGTGCCACGGCTCTAGGGGCGTGCCGTGACCGGGTTCTCTAGTGTTTCTCAGCCGACAGTTATTTGGTTCAGACGTTTGGCAGGTGGGGAAGCGGCTTCCACACCAGTCTTTAGATGGCCCCTAGCAAACAGCAGAGACACAGAGGAATTCCTGGGAGGAAGAACCAGCATGTACACTAGAGGTCAACAGAAATGGCTGTTCAGGAGAAGAATCCGTGTTGTTACATATAGCCGTTGTTATCCACAGCGGTTGACGTGACACCTAAAACAGAACATGCAACACGCACGGTACTACGCAGGTTAAACGCTTGGGGTTTATTATTCGTTAAAAAACAAAAATCACGAAAAACAAGCACCACTTTAAACCCACTACCTTACACCCTGGACTCGGTATTGATCAAAAAAGACAAAGAGCCAATTAGGTTTTACAGGTAATCTTGTTTAATCCGGTAGAAGGTACATATGTCTGCCCCTACAGTGTGTGCTCTTCTCTCTGTTGTTCCGTAGGCTGTGTTGGTTAACTCCCGCACATTACAATTAATGTCTAGCAGTGTAAGCAGGGCAATTAAGCACCTGCTGGGCCGCGAACAGAGAGGTATGTGCTGACTCATTGCTCCCCTGGCTGTTCATCGGCTGCATGAATTAAACATGGCGCTACTTCCTGCTTCGGCGGGTGGCTCTGGAAAAGAATTATCAGGTGGGTAGTGTGTCATCCCCTAGCTCAGCTCACCAGAGATGGAAGGGATACTGTGCAAGGCTGAGAGAGATTCCCAGATATCTCTCAGAGCTGAGCTGAAATATACAAACCTAAATATATACAGCCTTTGAGCTCTGAATGAATGTGGCTGTTGATGAATGTGAGAGTTAAAACAGCCTTTACAGAGCCTAACGTAAAGCAGTCTACAAAGTAAACAGGGCTTAATTATGTGACTAATGTCCATGATACATATTTGGCAAGTGTTGTATTACCCAAAGGTAGGCATGACCAATTGTAGATGTCAGAATTCATATTGCCAAACCTTGCATTCAAAATGTTAATGAACAAGCTTTTGCAGGTAAGCTTGACTGAATATCAGCTATACCAGAAGCTGAGCTGGCGCTAGTTCCATCTGGCTGGTATAATCATAAGGTTAAATATGAATGCTATTTAAACCTACTGTCTGATGGTTAAATTCAGGATACCTGTAACACCCCTGAAGAAGGGCACTGTAACGGAGGGGGTTGAGTCTAATGTTTCACTCTCCGAAGTGTTTTACGTGGGGTTTACTTTTGGGTAATTTACCGTCAACTCTGCATAGTGTTGATACATGATCTGTAACCGGTGAGAAACTGTTATTGTGATTTCCGTGCAGATGACACAGGCCGGTACACTGCTGCTTTATCTCTTCTTTAAACATTTGCACACCTGCAGTCTGATTTCCAACTGCTTGAAAATTCCCTTAAACCAAATCTATTCTATTTTATCTAAGTCCAAATGATTTCAACATTATTACATTGATAAATATCAATCTCACCTCCTACAATTACCTTGGGATTTAGTTAGATGAAAATATCTCTTTCAAAACATAGAACAATTAGTTGGTAAAAAGCTGAGGATGAGACCACCACCTCATTCTGGGTGGTGGTGGTTGGTTGGTGTCCCTCTAGTTGAAGATGGGTGAATTGACTTCCTGCCTGTTGGTCCCTGTCCGGAGTTACTCTTGGATAGGGCCACGGTGTCACTGGACCCCCTGTCTCAGACACAAGGTTTCACACTGCTATATTATTGGGCTGGGTATCTATGCTCAGATCCCTTTCTGCATTGTATATCGTTGTTAATCTAATTGTCCTCGTCTCTTGCTCCGTTTAAACTTAGGAGGACATGAGGTCTTGGATCACACCTCTGAAGTACCAGGCTGGAAAAGCTCTCCCTGTTCAAACCCGTCCTGTTTTTTTTTGCCGATCAATACGATATGTGATGATTGCAGCTGTAGTGCCTGTCCTAGTGCACGGGGTCCTAGTGCACGTGGTCCTAGTGCACGTGGTCCTAGTGCACGTGGTCATGGTGCACGTGGTCATGCTTTCCGGCCGGGATTACGTTAGAGCCTGGAGCACGTCCGGATGTTACCAAGTCCTCCACATCCTCAGGAGACCGTGAGGATGCAACGGTACACACCGGTATGATGTTGGACCGTTTCGTACGCCACGCCAACGGTTCAAATACGGACGCGTGAACCGCAGAGGTGTGCTGGTACTTCTATCATTTCCAAAACACGGTTATGGCGCTGCGGAGTACATGCACGTTGTAGATTCACATCCACGAAATGATGTCATGGAATAAACGATGACACAACAAACCAGCAGGCCGAATAACGAGGACAGACACAGAAGGTCATAAATGTTGTGGATAACTAGAGGCAACAGTGACTGTAGTGTTTCAAATACTCTTTTGGCTTAGAGGAACTATGTCACAAACTTTTTTTAGTAGTTACATTTAAACTCAAAACTGAAACGCAAATCATTTAAGACCACATTTAGTTATGAGACGCATTTGTACTGGCTTGGAAAAATTATCAAAACTCAGAAAGCTAAAATGTAGACAAATGTGAACTTGGTCATAAAATTAGACAACTTAAAATATTAATGAGGAGAGATTTAAGCATTCCAACGGACAGATGTCCAAGCCACGGAGCGCCGTGCCTGGAGGCTGCTGCGCCAAACCTTGTGCTTCTGACCTTTGCAACGCTTAAAAGGCCAGTGCCAGAGGGAATCACCATTTACATTTAAGTCATGTAGCGGCCGCTCTTATCCCGAACGAATTACCTTACAGACCCTCCGTGGTGATCAACTCATAACCCGAGGGCCACGCTCTAAACGGCTGAGCTACACGGGTCCCCAGGCAAATACTGTATCGTAAAAGCACATCTGACAGCAGGGCAGAGATCAGTGGTTATTTTCAAGGAGTGCATTTCGCAAGTGGCTAGCTTGCTTCAACAACCTGAAGTAAAACCACTGCAAAGCCAGAACCTAGTGCCTGCGTGACACTAAAACGAAACCGGTTTGATCCTGGTTGGCCCCTGGATGGGAGACCAACAGTATCTACTGTAGTAGGACTGGCACCACCTATGTTGACTTTTGTAAAACGTTTCTTTACAGGAAACACCCAATCATCCACAGCTTTCAATTGGCCTAATCATCCCCAGCTATCCTCCCCCAGTGACTATTCCCCCAATCAAAACATTCTGGCATGTCTTGTGATTTGTTGACAGTTGTCAGTCTGAAGAGCACCCACCCTGGATCAAAAGTGTCAACTGCCTGATGTATTTAGACTAAATCAGATCTTTGGATTTTGTCGCTTGCAAATAGCAAAACCACACAGTATATTGTGAGACAATGTACTATGATTTAATCCTACAAAAATGTTTTACAAATCTCTTACAGCAAAGACCAAATGAGCACCGGTTGCTCTAATTGAGTAATACGGTGGAATATACTGTGTGTATATACAACTTTCTAAAAAGTTGAAAAGGAAAGTTTTGAGTGAGGAACAGGAGGGTACAATTGGCAGTGGTCCCTTAAGTTGAACCGTTCTGTTCCTCACTCAAAACTTTCCTTTTCAAAGTTTTTGGACAGGAAAGAGAAAGGTGTGGTGGTCTCTTCATGTTTTCCAGAGCTGTATTGCTTTAGTTGGTTTTATTATGACTCATCAAACACTCCAGACTGCAATCATTTAAATTATTTATAGTTTGAACAAATATCTAACTTAAATTGCTATACTGATTTTTTTTTAATTTGGTCTCCAACATTCACCCAAGGATTAAGAAGAGTGCGTGATAAATAGTGAGGGATACATTTGGAACACAAATGCAGGATGTTGCTCCCACAATCAAAAAGATGTCAAGCCTGATAAAATGGTGATGCTTCCAAGGAATTAGGCTGGTTTGATAGGAGCTTGAATACAAAAACACAATGTATTCTGGGAACATAACAGGAAATGACATGGCTGTAAAACATGGAAGAAACAAGTGGCTTTAAAACCTGGCAGAGTGAATGGGAGTGCATAACTAAAAACAAATGAGATCAAGGGAATTTAAATTTGCAATGCCCTGCACGAAATGAACCCCACAACGGTTCATCTTAATAATTATCATTCAACAACAGTTGATATTAATGATAATGACATGTGGATTATTAGAATTAAAGTGTTTGTAGCGGATGACGCATGCAGAACCTCAAAAGAAAAAATCAAGACTGACGTTTCAAAGTGGAAATTGCTAACTAGGTGAGTAAGGTTAAACCTCAAATACAAAAAACACAATTAATAAATAAAGAAATGCTCATGCAACTGGCAGATCTAAAATATAGGATCTGTAAAACTCCCATCACTGGCTTCAAAGCTAGGTTTTCAGATCCCCTGATAGGCTGCTATGTATAGTGTTCTGTTCCACCATGCAACAATGACAATGAATGTTTTTAGCTTTAACATTTCATTTGACTCCTATGGCTTTGCCATTCAGACCATGCCTCATGGCCCATTATACATATTTCTGTATGATTATCCTCTCATTTAAAGTAAGGGCATAAAGCTGTACTGTTGTGTCATTACACAAGATACTATTTCTGCTTCTTCTAAGAGTGTCCAACTAGCCTGGGCGTGAGTATTGACTATCTGTATTTATTCTGGAAGAGTAAAAATACCCTTATTTTGATGGTACTTCATCAAATAAAAGAAGACTACTTCTTGAAAGACTACTAGTTTTCCAGTAAAATGCAACTGTGTATGTTTATAGGAGTAATATAGTCCAAAAACCCCAATGGAGGAAGATGGGTTTATGAAGATTTTCCCAACATTTCACTTAATGTAAAAAGGTGGGTTATTCTAACTGCGAGCCTTGAGTTTGATATATGTATGAAAAAGTGAATTGACAGCGAACTCCGTAATCATCACCTAAGTGCGCACAAATATCCGAAAAGAACACACGAAACAAAAGTTGGTCATAATACACGCAAAAGAAACTGCATAACTACCCACCCGCACAAAAAGGGTTAGGAAGCAGTATTCCACTGAATTAAAGAAAACACACTAAATACAAAGTACAGCAATTCACTACCTGCACAGTAAGTAGTTGCTTCTATTACAGCACCCTTCATCATCCATTGTGGAGATCCAGTCCCATAAAGTTAAAAACACTGAGACAATATAGGTTTAATAGAAATATTTAGCAAGTCAGTCTAACAGATGTTGGGATCATTAGTCTATGTATGTAGTCATGATAGATATGATTCCTTTATTTTTGACTCCTACAAAATGTTTAGAACACTGAACCCTTGATCCTAAACGGACACCTACCTCACTAAGGGCCGTAGTTTAGAAAAGTAAACATCAAGCATTTCCATGAAAATAACAAGCAGAAAATGTATGTTTTTGTGAAGAACAAAAGCTAAGTTGTTATGCCGTATTTTGTGGGTATACCCTATTCTATAAGAACCCAGACCACACCACAAGACCATACCGCAAGAATAGGGTACATCAATAATGTCTGAGACAGAACATGAAAAGGAAAACCGGTGAAACAATACTGGCATCAAGATGTCCATGGAGAAAATGCTGCTGCGGTTTATTCAAAATAGCTTTGAAGATAGTGTTTCCTAAGCACCTGTGTATTCAAAAACATTGGCTACAAGACGTAAGTGTTATTGAACACCTTTTTAGAGTACAAAGATTAAAAAAAATATTACATAATAAAAAAACAAAACAACGCAACATTAAGGAGCCATCACATGATTTAGAGTCAAGTCCACCAAACACTGATTTAGCAGAAAGGGTCATACAGCAGGTAACTATTCCATCAAATTGTTCTATTTAATCAATGAACTATACATTTCGAGCTGAAACTTTTGATTACGCAATCGCCCCATGGACGCCCATTCCATTAGACTCACAAGCCTCTTTCTCAAAGCAGCTTACCATGGTAATACTCTGGCAAAGGAATTACATTTTGAAAGGAAAGCGGTGACAGTAGGTGACGTGACGTGCTGCTGGCCTAAAGTAGAACACGTTGTAAACATACATGTTAGTAATTGGACGTTTGTAATTGTGTGGACAAGGCCATTCTAGTTATACCTGACTGGGTTTAATCAGCGCCAAAATGTAGGAACTGAAACAAAGATATTTCAATACACCCACAACACCATCTACTGTAATGTGTGTAACACTGTGAAACTTGACCACTACTAAACACTCTGCACTAGTTGCTACTTGAGAAATAATAACCGCTGCCATGTCTGACAATTAACATTAGTTAGTAGGTTGTGAAGTAGAATTACAATTAATTGAAGCATGCTAGATTGATTTCTAAAATGTATGGCCCATATTAAAAAGACGCCGCCGTGACAGGGAATACATCACGTCGTCGTAGAAACATTGACATGTTTCTTGCCTCCTTTCTGCAAATGTGTGCAAAGAGACTTTAAAGATGATGTCTGCTGACTTCCAGAAATACGATGTGGCAGGAGTGTGGATTTAATGAGCACCAACACCTTATTCCAGGTGCAGAATACCTGTCTCCAAGGATCCTGTTCCAGCCTCTTCACATGCACAGAGGCCCTGTTGTTCTGACCTCAGGTCTCCATGGACCCGGTTGTATTCTCCTCACATATAATCTACATGTACCTCAACAAAATATACCCCGACAGCTCTCGCTATAAGAACAGAACATGGACAATCCAATGTAAAGTGTTGCATGCATGCATGCATGCTCAGCTGTTGACACTTCAGCCACAGCTGTAGTGAATACTTGTCAGAATACTTGTCCGCAAGTACAGCAGCTTACAGTGTCTGCCTTTCACAATTCAAGATAATCTTTCATTTTGAAATCCACCTGGCCCTCTTCTTGACAAACCACCAGCTTGGCCATGTGCAATTCAACCCCCCCACTGTGTGAACACTATGTTTCTAAAGCCTTAAGGCATGTTAAACCTTCGCTAATCTGAGGAAGATGTGGAGCGCGGGCTGGACGACATTCTTGAGATGTCATTACAGACAAAACAAACGGTGTTGTGCTCACTGTACGTTTTGACACATGCCTTAGGAGCACCGAGCTGCTGGCTACATGCAAATGACTAGATCGGCATGGAGCGGAAAACACACCGGCAAGCCATCATTCAAATGGAAACGTCAACGCCGGAAATGCCAGCCGGAGCCCGACGAATCGAGGCGCTGGAGAGCCCCGTGTGCTGAGGCGCCACGCTCACAAAGCCCAGCCCACACGCAGCCCGTCTCCGCAGAGCCATTTGCATAGAATCCGGCTCCTTAAGCCGCCCCCCCCCCCGACCCACCGAGATGGAGGCGGCGCCGGACACCGAAGGGATGAGGAGGCGGAATACTCACCAGACATTCTGTGCGAACCCCCGAAAACAAGCGGAGCCACAAGGCAGCCAGCGCTCCTTTATCCCGGCTGTGTGCTGGTGTTCCTCACCGCCTGCGCGGTGCGCTGCTAGCCTACTGCTCCTTCCTCCCTCCCAGTCTGTCTGGCTCCTCTGGACTCTTTACTCAATCCCCGCTGAGGGAGCAACTGACACCGTCTGCCCTTTCTTCTTCCTATATTTCCCAGCTCCTCTCCGCTCTTTTAAGTGGGCCAGAGCGCTCTCTCCCCCTCGTCTCCCCCCCCCGTCTCTCTCTCTCTCCTATCTGGCTGACGGAAGACTGCTTGGAGCCGACGGTCCTGGGCTGTTGTTCCTTCTCTCTCACTTTCCTCCGTGTGTGTTTTCCGCGCGGCCAGGTTCTATGGTGTTCAGTAGCCCTGCCCCCCGCTGCAGTGCGTGGGTGTGTGTGTGAGTGTGTGTGGTCTTTTGTCCTGGTGTCTTTGTGACAGGCTGACCTGGTCTCTGCAAAGGGATCTGTTTCTAGAGGATCAGCACGGTCACTCTGCAGACCACACAGCTCTCTCTCTGCCCCCCTCTGTTTCTCCGTCCTCCAGCCTCGCAGCAGCAGAAGGGCCAGACCAGAGGTCTCGTGGTGCTACATCACACACGGAGGGGGTGTAGCTACAACCATCTGGTAGGTTGTCTGTCAGCCTAGGGCTGTTTGGTCAAACAGATCGTTTGGAGCCTCGCTCTGCTCAGGATAATTGTCCAGAGGCAGCTTTCACAACGGCAGGCAGAGAACAAGTGTGAAGTGCTCGTTGCCATCACCAGGCAGTCAAATGAGGGACACTCATTGGCTGCCACCTCTGAGAAGACTTTCACTCATGCGTGACTTATTGGCGGCACACACACACACACACACACAGCGCTACAATGAATAATACACACTGATAGCCTGTCAGGTTTTTCATTGTTTCTATGACAACACTGCATAAGGGAACTGGTATCTTTATTTCCCTGGCAACTGACACTTTCCACAGCTAAGTGAGCAATTCTAAGCCAATTTTCTTTTTCTAAACTTCACCAGATGTTTTTTTCCTTTTTCTCTGGAAGTGAGCGCGAGTTGAGCCACACAACTACATCCATGTCACCACCGGTATGACACAACTACATCCATGTCACCACCGGTATGACACAACTACATCCATGTCACCACCGGTATGACACAACTACATCCATGTCACCACCGGTATGACACAACTACGTCCATGTCACCACCGGTATGAATTCTGAGACTTAAATGCCATACTGCTCATCTCCCTGTTACTGAATGTGATGTGAGCAAACATAGTTGTTGGCATGAAACCATTGAGTACTCTTGATGAGAATAGTATAGCTAAGTTGTTGTGGTAGTCGTAGACTACTGTATTAACGCTGGCGTAAGGAAAGAACTAAGACATCTCGGTAGAGAGAAAAACCTGCCTGTGTCCTACAAGGTGATTATCTTCTGCTTAAGTGTCCTTTAACAATATGGGTACCCAATTACAGGCAAGCACCAGACTCAGCCTGAACAAATACGTATGTACGCGTTGGTGTGTGGGGCCGAACAATTGAAGCGCAGCGAACAGTCCAGGATCGGGCTGAGCTCTCAATTAAAACAAATAAAGCCAAAGTAAGTAGATAGAGGCTTTGTGCTGATCAGACGGATTCACGCCCATCAGCATTACAGCCTGCCATTTCCACTGTACGATCAGATTCCTGCTCACTCTTTGAGGAATATGCCGTTTGGTCGGGTAAACCAGTACAAAGCGGTCCGGGAGCAGCGTTGCCGCCTGACTTCCTGGGCTCCGAGTCTGCTGGGAAGTAAGGAGGGCAGACAGTGTTCAGTAGCAACAGAAAGGCATGACACGATGACAGCTCCTGTCAAACTGTAGCATCCCTCCCTTGGTCTCGCCGCTCCTGACACCGTATGTGCCTTCATTAATATTTTGCAAAGCTACGGGCCCATCGAACAAGAGAGCACGGTTGATACGCCAGGAACATTTGGCTACAGGCGAAAAGAAAACAGCCCGCAAATCAAATACCCGCGATACAAAAGCCAAATGTGTACCTGGTGAGAAAACAATACAAATATCAAATAATAACACACCAGTGCCAGTTTCATTGGCATTGTCTTCCCTGAAATTATAGTAGCTATCGAATACCACGCGTTTACTCACTACGAAGCTATACAATTGGAAAAAGATTTATTTGACCCGGCATTTGGAAAACCTGCAGTGTGTTTTACGGCTTCAGTGGTGGGTGGGTGTGGAGAACAGGATTGGCCTACACAGTGGGGATACGATGGGTTCTCAGCCTTGGGGATGGTCTGTACTCTACAAAAAGAAGGCTCTTGCAAGTCTTGTAAATGTCTCTGAAAAGAAGGTCATATATACTGTATAGAAAGGCAGGGCTAAATACTGTCTGACTACAACAATGGGGCTCATCAATGAAGTGTGCGTCCATTCCAAGCTGATACTATGAATGTTCTTTAGCCTTTGTAGTAGAAACGTAAAATCTCAATTGCAAACGATGAAGATTTGTTTGTTTTTTAATTCTGAATATTAAACATATGCTCAAAATGAGTGAGAGGAACATTGACCACAACAGAAATTAAACTTGTAAAAATGGAATTCTGATTATCAATAGTGGTAAATCATAAAGGCATTATAATAAAGTTCCACACCTTATACCAGAAATGTATCCAATCACGCCTGAATCTCTGATACTCAAAACGCTGACGGACATTGTTTTGACGGTAAGGCCAGATTCTCATTTATTAATTATTGTGCATTACATCCATATCAGTTATTCCATCCAGCCAGGCCGCCTGACAGAAATGACCTGAGTGGGATTAAACTGTCTAGATTACTCTGAGGGCATACAGCACACTATCAATCTGTTCAGTGGATGAACTTGTTGAGCTACTGACCGGTTAATTCCTCCTGGAAAGCCTATTTGGTGTTTGTCACCCGACTGTGTATTGTGAAAAATAATGTGGAAATCTATTATCTTACTGTTTGACATTTAAATCATTTGGTGCCCGCCATGTTTCATATTTTTAAATTGGCAAAGAGTTTCTGTTTAATGTCCAGAGACTGTCAGTCCGTCAGAGCAGATGGCTGATCAGGAATGGCTGGGGCCTCAGACAGCCGAACTGTGTGCCAGAGAGAGGGAGGGTTGTTCCTTTGGCACCCTTGTCTCTTCTGCACTACTCTCCTCCCACTACAGCCACAATATGTCAAGCTGCTTCCTGCCATCCCAGGAAACGGTTTGCCACCTTGTCACAACCCCCCACATCTATCTTACTTCTCAGCGGACAACTTTGTCAACCACTTGACATCTGCATCTCATTCATTCAGCTTACTGACTGGTTTCTCACACTACATTAACTCGTTTATGTCCAGTCACCCACTATCCTGCCCTTCGACCCAACCCTTTACTCGGTTCTCCAGACCACATTTGGAAGCATTCTACAACGCCTCTCTTCCCTCATCAAGTCACCTTAGACAATTGGTTGTAACCGCTCAACGTTCAAGATGTTCAATGTTGCTCACCCTCTTTAAGAAACAAACACTTGAACCCTCTGACATAAAAAAAACGAAATACATCACAGTTATCCTTTCTATC
Source organism: Novumbra hubbsi (assembly GCA_016801125.1). NCBI lineage: Eukaryota > Metazoa > Chordata > Actinopteri > Esociformes > Umbridae > Novumbra > Novumbra hubbsi. The sequence continues at coordinate 33,387 of JACXGK010003296.1, read as the reverse complement.
CTACTAAAACAGTTAAGTGTGCTGTCTCTAAACAGTTCTCCCATTAGACTTGATCTCCCCTATCTCCTTGCAATCGCTAATTGCACACATTTAATAGATATAAGAAATGTTTCTTGATTTTTGTGATTGTTTTGATTTTTCTCATAATGGAATAAGCGGTTCAGAAGCTTTGGATGATTAGGTGACTGTAATGATGCGAGGGTCAGATTCCACCGGGGGTAAATGCCCCTACCCTCACGATATAAGCCAAGGGATCTTTATTATCCACAAAGTCAGGAAACATGCTCAACGTACTATCGAAAAGACGGCCTCCCCAGGAAAAGGATCGAACTCTTGGACTAACACCTCTAACAGCAGCCTCTACCCAGGAACGACCCTGCAGGAGCAGGTCAGCAATGGGGTGCAGAGTGCTTTCATTCTGGCTATCATTGCAATGCCCGTCCGGTAATCAACCTGTGTCCATTGCAAAACCATGGTGCTTGATCAGCCAAGTCAATGCTCTTCTGTCCTGGCACCTTATTGGTGGAACCAGCTCCCCATGACGCTATGCCAGAAGTCTCCGATACCCAACATTTTTAAATAATATCAAAAAACGTATGTAACCTTACCCTTTTCAAATATGATCTAAAAAAAACCTTCAAATACCTCTTCAAATACCATCTAAAATCATTCCACAGACATCCACCTCAGCATACCCTTGGGTGAAGAAATATTTGTGCTTTACTGAATTAATATATTTTTCCACATCGAGCGCAGATTTTGCTCATAGCTCCTTTATTGAGTTTGCTGTCCCACCTAGCTATCTGAAGATGAATGCGCTTGAAAGTGAGCTGCACTATGGCTGAGGGCTTCAGCTAAATGCCTCAAATAACAAAATGTGAATAACAGACAGCTGGCTGACAGAGACTAAGGGACAGCTTGTTGAAAGAGACTAGCAGAGAGAAAGCCCAAATCAAAGCTACACAGCCTGGGTTAGGGTCCCTAAAATTACAGACTGGCAAGGATTTACAAAAAGCTAAAAACCCAATGGGAAGAATGCCATCACACACTGTTATAGACATACATAGACACCGCCCTGCCTCACACACACGTATAGACATACATAAACACCACCCTGCCTCCCACACACGTTTAGACATACATAGACACCACCCTGCCCCACACACACATATAAACATAAATAGACGCCGCCCTGCCTCACACACACGTATAGACATACATAGACACCACCCTGCCTCACACACGCGTATAGACATACATAGACACCACCCTGCCTCACACACGCGTATAGACATACATAGACACCACCCTGCCTCACACCTGCGTATAGACATACATAGACAACACCTTGCCTCACACACGCGTATAGACATACATAGACACCACCCTGCCTCACACACACGTATAGACATACATAGAAAACACCCTGCACACACACACACGTATAGACATACATAGAAAACACCCTGCCACACACAAACATATATAGACATACATAGACACCACCCTGCCTGACACACACGTATAGACCTACATAGACACCACCCTACCTCACTGACACTGTACAAATGTGCCCAATTTATAACCGTACTACGTTCCCTCACCTACTGTCACAACTGCCATACCTCAAAAACACTCCTGTCATAGTACCAAAGGAGACCTTCCCATTGGCTCACAAAGGCCAATGGAAACAAAGGACACAGCACTGCATGGGCCAGAGACAGGTGGGCAGGAGAGAAACACTGGAGACTAAATTGCTTCCTTTTTGTAGACACGTCCATTGTTGAAATAATGCCTTTTTTTCTAAGTAGTCAGATCGGACCAAGCTGTGTGGGGGAGACGCTTCTTTGGTGTGGGGGGGGGGCATTTGTCTGTTACCTTTTATCTTAACTGCATCGATTTTCAATTTTTTAAATGATTTGTCCCCTTGAAAGAGAGGGGGTATAAAATGAACCACACAGCTAATTAACTATATTTATTGCAAAACAGTATTATTTTATACAATTTTGATTGCTCAGAGAAGAATTGTATGTTTTCTCTAAAAGAATGTTGCTTAAATTATTCCTATTAATAAAATCAAACAAAATCAAATCTACGTTAATAATCAGCTTTTTTTTCTGATCTGTTTTAGGGATTTTCTGCATATCCTGTTCAACTGGTGTACACAAATTAGGTAACCTTATGTAAAACCCCTTTTTCATCTATCACCATGGGGAAAGGCAAATGTAAAGAGATAGTAGCTCATAACCTTCATACACACTTCTTACTTTATGCCCTGAAAAACGAATCCCTCTTTTGAATCTAGTTTATTATCCTTAAAATCTTTCATGAACCCGTCTGTGTTACTAATTAAAGCATCAAATCCACTCAGCAATTCAGCAATAATAATACAATTGTTTAAAAAAAATATATATATATATGTACGTATACGTTTTGTTTATTGGCAGTGAACTAATTATCATAATTGTGTCCTGACCCCATGACCAATCCGCTCTGTTAGAAATTGTCCCATGGCCAATAAGCCCGCCCACCCCTGTAGTAGAGTACACATCAGGCTAAAAGCAAGCCTGTGTGTCTGTAAGAAGAACAAATCCTCTTTTTAAATGTTCTGAAACCAAGACTAGTCTAGTTCTTCTTTCTCGTCTCTTAAATACAGTACACACACATGAGCCCAAATGAAGACACACACACACTCAGTACACTCATGTAGACACACACACGCTCAGTACACTCATGTAGACACACACACATCTGTAGAGAAGGCTTCAATGCGACAAGGCCGAGCAGCCTGGGGGCCAATGTCCGTTGGTATTACTGTGTGTTGGGTTTGAGGCCTGGCATTCTCAGTGTCATAGAGCTGTGTAGCACTGTGTTTAAGTAGGCCAATGAACGTACAGCGGCTACTGTCCTGCGGTGGATCTCAACCATGACCCGGAAACTTCTTCTGGTGCTTAGCAGGGCAATGGAAAGAACAGTACAGACATGCTAAAGCCCCGGGAGGGCATCTTGCGCACAACCAATGTTTTGAGCATCTCTCCAAAGCAAGCTGAGTCCCTTGAGTCCTGCATAATGATTGTCTCAAAGACAAAGGAGATACAGACCAATGTCGGTACCTCAGAACAGTGTGTGGATGAAACATGTATTTATTTGTTTGGGTAAAAATGCATTAATGGCCACTCTGGGTGTATTGTCTATTGTTTGGAAGCAGTGACTATAGGCTATAAATGAAATAATCAGTGTCAGCTGTTTGCATTACATTTGACTGGCGTTTCGGAAAGGACTGCGCTCACTTCTCCGAGGCCTTCCACAAAACCATAGAGTCCACAGCAAGCGTGTCACAAAGCCTTTGTTAAGGTTACTGAACTCCCGATGTTATTGTATTCATGTGCGATTTGAGAACTAGCGCACACTGTCTCGGTGATGGTGGCTAGCCAATCAGTCTGCAGAGCGTGCGTGGTCTTGTAGAGAGAGAACACACCAATGACATGTGCACTACCGTAGCAAAACAGAGTGGATTTAAAGAAATCTCATTAAGCCCATGTTTTTCGGTGTTAGTTGGAGTTAAAACTGCAGATGCTAGCAACAACGTTCAAATGACTACAGGAGTCAGGACAGTCAGATTGTAGTCAGCTAGCAAGGGGTGACAGACAGACACATCATCTGTTAGGCACCGCTGGTCATTTAAGATTTGTGATATTTTGTACTCAGATGTGGTCTTTTCTTAAATTGAGATGCAATAGACCACCTTAGTTGTTACTAGAAATACTTGTTTTGAATCATAACACGTATTATACCCATTTGGGCTTTTTTTTATTGTAAAAGGTTGGCTGTCAAAATGAGTGGCTGGTAGATTTTGAATCTACCTGGCACATTTTGCCGGTGAACCAAAAAGTTCACTTGATGCCCTGCCTAGTAAATGATGTGCTATTAAGGCTGCAAACTCCGTCAGCGCACTTAACAATATTCAACATCACAGCTAATTTAAACAAATGTCTCCTTATCCCAACACAAACAATGCCATTCGTTGAAGCAATTTTGAAGGGTTAAATACCTACTTTATTCAATACATTTATATCCAGGCATTGTATAACGCAGAATCACTGAAATGGACTGTGTATCATATCATTTATCCATTTTACATGATTTATAGGACTTAATCTTTTGTAAATAAAATATATGGGAAGATAACTTTTGTACGATTGAAGTGAGAAGCGTGACCAGAGGCAACATTTTATTATTTAATTCATGCCAGGTTGCACAAGTTGGAAATAACAAAACATCGGCACTGGGTGATTGTAGTACATGAATATCGTCATCGACCAAGAATTCCACTAATTGCCACCATGAAAGCATAAACAGAACCACCAGCCCATGTCAATACGGAAACCCAGGTCCACAGCGTGTCCAGTAGCGGCCATTCAGACGGTCCCACAGGGGTTTGTGCGAGCTCATTGACAGGAATGGACCTACCGTTGACTGGTGTTGACACAACCCCCCCCCCCCAGCGAGGAAGTTCCAAAACACACGCGCCCACACAGCACAGACAAACACACCCCCGCAAACAGCGTGCCCTCCTGAGGGCGTCATAACCCAGGAGAGTGTGCACACTACACTCAAGGGCACGGCCGCTCCAGCGGACGCGGTGAGACAATGAATCGTGATCCGGTGCCTTGGCATTGCCACGGGGTGGATTTCCTCCTCCTCAGGCCGCAGGCAGACGTATCGGGGTACCAAATCTCCCGACGGCACGGCACAGCCTAGCCCAGCTCCGTCAATCCCTCCTGCCTCGATGAGAGCCTGCATTGTGGCTTGTGTGTTTGCGGGTTAAGAACCGTGTAAATCGCCGAATGACTCCTAGCTGCTGTACACGGCAGCCAGCAACAACGCTACTGAAGCCAGCGCCCACTAAGGTGTCACATCCCGGTGGAATGAGGCAGGGGGAGGGAGCCTGGACCGTACAGCGTGTCAATTAGCCCATTGTACACCCACACAAAGCTTCGTTTTCCGCAGAGAGAAATCACGGATGCCGTGGGGCAGTAAGTGACGGGGAGACCGCCGGCCCCTTGTGACAGACTTGTGGAGATGTGGGTGGATGCTTGTTTGTGGAATAAGAACGGTGTGTGTGTGTGGGTACAGATCTCTGTGCGAGTTGGCTTAGCTGCATGCATCTACAGTTGTGTGTGTACGGGCTCTGCTGCACCTCACCTGTCATTTTCTGCGGTCTTGAATCCCGGCAGGATGTTTCTGAAGCTGCTGTTGCGGTCCAGCTTTGGTTGACTCCTGGTGCGCTTGATGGAGCCCTTCAATCGGCGGCTCAGGAAACCCTGGGTAGGGGAAAGGGGGCGGGGTCACAGTGGCCAAGAGGGGAGGAGTCACCAGATGAAGAATTACTCACACTCCCCTTTTGTTTAGGCAAAACAACATTCAATATTGGAACGGTGGAGCTGCAACGGAAAATAATATTGATTGAGCCCCTCTCTCTCTCCTTCTCTGTGTACTCTCATCCGTGGCATTTGGAGAGAGCTGTGCATTGTTCAGTGGATTTCTCCAGCACATCTGCTGTCTGGGCACATAGAACACTGATGTGACTCCCATAGCTCCCTGTTACCATGGAAACTGTTGGTGGGCGCGGGGATGTGGGAAAAAAATGGCATTCAACGTAAAATGACAGCGCTGGAGCAACCGCAAGTTCCGTTGGGGGGTGGGGGGGGGGGGGGGGGGGGGGGGGGGGGGGGGGGGGGGGGGGGGGGG